>CAWUFW010025910.1:0-38961 GCA_963921515.1 Calotriton arnoldi | reverse complement strand
TGTCGCTTCCTGTGTAACCTGCCAAGCCAGTGGCAAAGCAGGTGGCACTACAAAGGCCCCCCTGATACCACTACCTGTGGTGGGGTGCCCTTTGAGAGGGTAGGGATTGACATTGTTGGTCCCATGGATCCCCAAACAGCATCTGGGCACAGATTTATACTGGTGGTAGTGGATCATGCCACCAGGTATCCAGAGGCTATACCCCTTAGGACCACTACAGCACCTGTGGTGGCAAGGGCCCTCCTGGGAATTTTCTCAAGAGTGGGCTTTCCTAAGGAGGTGGTATCAGACAGGGGTGCAAACTTCATGTCTGGGTACTTAAAGGCAATGTGGAAGGAGTGTGGAGTTACTTATAAGTTCACCACACCCTATCACCCACAATGCAATGGTTTAGTTGAGAGATTCAACAAAACCTTGAAGGGCATGATTAAAGGGCTCCCAGAGAAGCTTAGGCGTAGATGGGACATACTCTTGCCCTGCCTTTTATTCGCATATAGGGAGGTGCCTCAGAAGGGGTTGGTTACAGCCCTTTTGAACTTCTGTTTGGCCACCCTGTGAGGGGTCCACTGTGCTTGGTGAAGGAAGGATGGGAGTTACCTCTCAAGCCCCCAAAGCAAGATATAGTGGACTATGTACTTGGTCTCCGCTCCAGGATGGCTGAGTACATGAAAAAGGCAACCAAAAACCTTGAGGCTAGCCAGGAACTTCAAAAGGCCTGGCATGACCAAAAGGCTGTCCTAACTGTTTACCAGCCAGGACAGAAGGTGTGGGTGTTGGAGCCAGTGGCCCCAGCAGCTCTCCAAGACAAATGGAGTGGACCCCACACTATTGTTGAGCAGAAGGGTGAGGTCACTTACTTAGTAGACCTGGGAACACCCAGGAGTCCCCACAGGGTTCTCCATGTCAACAGACTTAAGCCATATGTGGACAGGGCAGACATGGGCTTGCTCATGGCTACTGATGAAGGGCAGGAGGAAGAGAGTGACCCACTCCTGACCTGCTCTCACAGAACCCTGACGATGGGTCAGTTGATGGTGTAGCCTTGGCAGGCAGCCTCACTACCCAGCAACAAACTGATTGCAGGCAAGTCCTCAATCAGTTTAGACATATGTTTTCTCTGACACCCAGTCAGACCACCTGGTGCACTCATGAAGTGGACACTGGGGACAGTCTGCCTATTAAAAACAAGATTTATAGGCAACCTGACCATGTCAGGGACTGTATCAGGACTGAAGTCCAGAAGATGTTGGAATTGGGAGTGATTGAGCCCTCAGATAGCCCTTGGGCTAGTCCAGTAGTCCTAGTACCTAAACCTCACACCAGTGGTGGAAAAAGAGAGATGAGGTTTTGTGTAGACTACAGGGGCCTCAATGCAGTCACTAGGACTGATGCCCATCCAATACCCAGGGCAGATGAGCTCATAGATACTTTGGCCTCTGCCAAATATCTCAGCACATTTGACCTAACAGCTGGCTACTGGCAGATCAGACTAGCTGATGCTGCAAAGCCCAAAACAGCATTTTCAACCCCTAGTGGGCATTATCAATTTGTGGTGATGCCCTTTGGTCTGAAAAATGCACCTGCCACTTTCCAGAGGTTGGTGAACACAGTTCTCACAGGACTGGAGGCCTATAGTGCAGCTTATCTAGATGATATTGCTGTCTTTAGCTCCACCTGGGAGGATCACCTGGTCCACCTCAGGAATGTTTTACAGGCCCTGCAAAAGGCAGGCCTGACTATCAAGGCCACTAAGTGCCAGATAGGGCAGAGTCAGGTTGTGTACCTGGGCCACCTTGTGGGTGGAGGCCAGGTTCAACCTTTGCAGAGCAAGATCCAGACCATCATGGACTGGACTGCTCCCACTACCCAGACTCAGGTGAGAGCCTTCTTAGGCCTGACTGGGTACTATAGGAGATTTGTCAAGGGGTATGGATCAATAGTGACACCCTTGAATGACTTAACTTCTAAGAAAATGCCCAAAAGGTTCAGTGGACAGTTAGCTGTCAAAAGGCATTTGATGACCTCAAGCAGGCCATGTGCACTGCTCCAATTCTGCAGAGTCCTGATTACTCCAAGAAGTTCATTGTTCAAACTGATGCATCTGAATTGGGGGTAGGGGCTGTACTGTCACAATTGAATGAAGAAGGTCAGGATCAGCCAGTAGCTTTTATTAGCAGAAGGCTGACCCCTAGAGAGAAACGTTGGTCAGCCATAGAGAGGAGGCCTTTGCTGTGGTCTGGGCTCTGAAGAAGTTGAGGCCATACTTGTTTGGTACACACTTCCTGGTTCAGACAGACCATAAGCCCCTCTTATGGCTAAAACAAATGAAGGGTGAAAACCCCAAACTGCTTAGGTGGTCCATTTCCCTACAGGGGATGGACTTTACAGTGGAACATAGGCCTGGGAGTAACCATGCGAATGCAGATGGACTCTCTAGGTATTTCCACTTAGAACATGAAGACTTAACTGGGCAAGGTTAGTTTAATGTCCCTACGTTTGGGGGGTTGTGTAGGAGAGTAGGATCTGCTTCACAGGGTACCCCCACTTTTTGCTGTTACTTCACTGGTTTTCGACATTAGTCTGGCTGGGGCCCTGCTATTCAGAACCCCAGCCTAGCTGTTTCCTCTTTAAAAGGGTCTCCATGTGCCTTAGGCACATCTCTGATTGGGATCTGGAGTGCCCTTGTAAGTCCCTAGTATATGGTATACTATGTACCAAGGGCATAGGTACCTCAGAGGCCTGCCAGGGGCTGCAGCATATATTATGCCACCCCTGGTAGGCCATCCAAACTGACACCACAGGTCTGCTACTGCAGCCTGGGTAAGGTGGTGCATGCACCCCTTGCTGTGGTATAGGTTACCTATATCACTAAATGCATACACACATATAAACCTATAAGTCACTCCTAAGGCAGGCCTTATCAATCCTAAAGGCAGAGTGCATGGTTCCTATGTGAGAGGGTGCCCCTGCATGAGCAGGGCCCCTCTGCAGCGTTCGGAGGCCATCTCTGATGCTGTTTGTAGTGCAGCCTGACCATATACTCTTAAACGCATTATATCCTCGCGGTAAAATGCTAACTATGGCATGGCTGCACCGAAACATGTCGTGTTTGGTGTCAAACATCTTGGAATACTACCCCCCGCCAATTCTGGCGGCGGGGGTAGCATTCCACCCTTCTAGAGGGAAAGGCATGTTAACTCTGACGAGTCCGGTAACTTCTTTCCAGAGCCTGGCATCACAAAATGGATGCTACTGCCACAGACACGAGTCTGGCCTCCTGCTGCTGGACGAAACTCCGGCAGGGGAGGCCTGGACAATAGGTTTCCTGTCCCAGGGAGGTGTGACCACCTCCCCAGACAGGACAATGTGTATTGGGGCTGGGCGGGAGCACTTTCGGGTGCTTTGAAGTCCTGCACTGGGGGCACATTTGGTGTCCCTGTGCATACCCCAGTTCAAACCGGATCAGGGGCTTGCAGCCCCTGCTTTGGCGCGAACTGGACAAAGGGAAAGGGGTGTAGCCACCCCTCTGCCCTGACCCACCCATAGGTGGGGCCACAGAGTAGTCCATCCCCTATTTTTGGAATAAAGGTAGGAACCCAGTCCTTAGGACTTTAGATTATACCTGGACGAAACTCTGAAACAGAATCCTGGACCTTCGACGCTCTACTCACGATTAGAGGACTGAA
This sequence comes from Calotriton arnoldi, assembly GCA_963921515.1. Taxonomy (NCBI): domain Eukaryota; kingdom Metazoa; phylum Chordata; class Amphibia; order Caudata; family Salamandridae; genus Calotriton; species Calotriton arnoldi. The sequence goes on along the minus strand of CAWUFW010025910.1, from coordinate 35,275 downwards.
GAATCTCCCTTGGGGTCAAGGAGTGACTCCCCTGCTTGGCAGGCACCAAAGAAGCATCTGTCCGGTTCGCATCACTGAAGCTCCGTCGGACGCCGAAGTCATCGCATCACCAGAGGTGGATTCTCAGACTTCCCGAGGCTACCCTGAGTCCCCAGCAAAGCTGAGGCCCGTGGCTATCGTGGGTAACGTGAGACCGTGACCCCTGGACACCGAGCACACTTGCAAGTGCTCCATCTTCTGGGTCTCCCAAGAAGTCGTGCTTTGGGCTCCGAGTAGCCCTAGCCTCCAGCACCACCTGCACCGAAGATCACTGGCCCCCACTCCACGAGTGTCCTGTAAGCCAGCTCCACGTGCGGGCGTCACGAGGCTCCTTCGCGGTCGCTAGTCCGTTGGCTAGTAGCCCGTACCGAAGGCCAATCTTTTCTTTACTTGGCAGTCTGGTTGCTCCAGGCCTGCCCTCACTTACCCTTGCTGGGTGAGTTCCCCAGACCTTGCTGGTCTGCACCATCGACGATCTTCAGCTACATCGAGACTTGCCGTTGCCAAGGCTTGTTGGGTCCAATCTGGTCGCCGACACCGCAGCACTCGACAGACATCGTGTACCAGCCCGAATCCTGCTCCTGGTCGCCGACAACGCCTCCTGGACCTCGTGGCTGCAGAAACAAGACGACCGTCAACGCACCTGAAGCACTCGACATCGGTGGGCATCCGTCCATCGCCTCCCTGGTCACTGGCTAGTGACCCAGACTCTGTCCCCTCTGCTTTCAGGTTCTTCAGAACTCCGATCCACTCTTGGATCCACCCGGACACTTTTCTCCTGGTCGCCAGCAGCACTTTGCAGCAGATCGCCATAAGAACCGACGACGAAACCCGACCCCGAAAGGCACCTATGCACCCGGCTTCCCTGGGTGAGGTAACACGAGTACTCCGGTGCTCCCGTGGGTAGAGACTCTTCAAAGTCCTAGATCTCAAAGGGTTTTGTCCTAGTCCTCTTTAAAGTGTCCCTTTCCTCTATTTTCCCGATCCCGACTTTCTCCATAGAAGTTAACGGCGTATCGCGGTTGTGTATTTACACTGCACGCGTCTCCCGTGGGTCCCCTGTGTCACTACCTTGGGTGGTTCCTTGTGGTCCAAGCACTTCTAGAGGCTCTAGGCCTAGTGTCTAGTTCAGTCGTGGTTCGCATACCACTTTATTGGTATATGGTTTGGTACGCCCCTAGGGCCCAAACGTGTATTTGTGCTATTACTATGATTTAAGATCTTATAACCTATGTACTTCGAACTCTAGCCTCATAAAGAGACTAGAGGGGTGTGTTTAGTAATAAATACATATATTTTGAATATATACCTGGTGTGGTGCTCTTTCATTTGGTCACTCAAGAGATTATAGACTGGTAAAACAAGCTGCTTTACATTCCTTCAAGACTTAGCCTGAAGGCTGCTCTCCACAGCTACCACTAGGATAGCTTTCAATAAGGTTGTCTTTAACCTACCTACCATAAGAGTCGATTTGGACTGGTGCAAGGTGCCCACTATAATTAGTGGACAGCATATGCCAGGCCAACTTCTCACAGTGTTCGTAAGGGAAGACATCTCAGATTTGGTCTAGTTGATGTGGAAACTAGAGAAGCCTCCAAAACGGACTACCTCACGGAGAATCGGGGACAGGTTATCCGCAGGGTGCAGCATAAATAACAAGAAGTCATCTGCGTATAAGGAGAGAAGTAAGGGGCCAGGCTTAAACTGCAGTCCACAGTATAAGTGCTTTTCTTGAAAATGCCGCACCAGGGGGTGCACAGCGATATGAAGAGCAGAAGGGACAGGGGGCATTTCTGCAAGGTCCCTCTTGTGACAGTAAAAGGGGGGGGGTTAGTGAGCTGTTGGCCCGAATCTGGACCATTGGTTGGGTGTATAAGAGCATAATCAAGGAAATGAAACAGAGGGGTATGTCTAACTTGAGTGTGGCTTGCAGAAAGGGCCATTCCAGAGAGTCCAAGGCCTTTTCCACGTCTAGTAGGGACACTGCAGCCGGAATGTCTGGGGAAAACCTGTTAAGGACAGAGAAGACAACGTGTAGGTTCAGGGAATGTGGAGTGATGGGGACAACCCTGACTGTAGAGGGGAGATAATTTGGTCCATTAGGAGAGAAAGGTGGTTTGAAAGGACCTTGGCAAGTATCTTATTGTCAAAGTTGAGTAGCCGATAAGAGCCGCAGTGTCATGGGACTTTACTGGCTTTTAGTAGCAGGGTGATCACTGCTTCGCGCAGTGTAGGGTGGGAGCATTCTGGTTTCGAGGGATGCTACATACATGGCAGGTAGGTGGGGAGCAAGGAGGTGCTTACAATTCTTATAGAAGACCACAGTGAGGCCATCGAGACCAGGGGCCTTAGACCCGTCTAGCAAGTCAATGGCTTGCACAATTTCCTCACTCGAGCTCTGTTCACTAAGAAATTGTTGTTGGGCTGTGGACAGCCAGACCGTGGCTATCATCGCGAGGTGAGACGCTTGGTCAGCACTGTCCCCTGACAATCGGAAGGTATACAGTTGTGTGTAGTAGCGAAGCAGAGCAGCTAACACTTCCTCATTGTCGATCACCCGTGCCCCATCAACCAATTGTAGTTCAGGGACCAGTGGGTGCTCGACTGGATTGGCGACCATGAGACGGAGCAGGTACCGCGCTTCATTCCCTTCTCGGATGCATGCCTGACATGGGCACCAACTGAGGAAGAAAGTCACATCATGCTGAATGAGGCGGTGCCACCTGAGATTAAGGCCATCCAGGAGCCCCAGCCTGCTGGTCCATCTGTGCTCGAGTCCCAGCCCGTTGAACGCAGGCCTGTTGGCTCGTCTGGGTCTGAGCCTTTGCCCCTTGGTCCCTTTGAGCCTGACCCCCTTTTTCCTGACCCCTCTGTGCCTGGAGTAACAAGGTTCAATTTGCACCCCCGCCGGACGAACAGTGCACCAAGGGAAAAGTCAGATTAGTAGGGATGGACTGCATTGCTGAAGAATAGGGTGAACGTGCCCTGCCCACGGTACCAACGATAGCTTAGGGAAAGGGAGGTTGGTGCATTGTTTGGACAGTGAATGATCAGGGCAAAAAGACTGTGATTCTCAAGAAAGAAATACCTTGCCCTGCAACGTGGGATCTGGATCTGAGCTAGACGGACAGCTCCACCGCCGGTGCTCAACAACGCCTACGCCTGAAGGACAATAGGAGTCCACCAGCGGGACTCAGATGGACAATGGGAACACTGTCCCATTTCCTTGTTTCATCCCCATTTGGCTCCAATTGTAAGTCTTTTCCTCTGGTTTAAGAATAAAAAAAGGAGAGATGTACCCCTTTGGTCGCCCCATTCGGGAGGAAGAACAGCCCTTTGCAGCTCCGCGTTCTGAACGGAACGGGCCTGTTTGGTCCACTTGGTCTGTTAAAAGCAAAATTGTTTTTGTAACTATTATTCTGATCTCTCTAATAATAATTCTTGGAATAGCGTATTTCCTTGAGAAATATCCTGCGCATACTTTGGTTGGTACTACGCCTGTCCCCCCTGAACCTATATTTGCTACCCTGGCCCCTCACAAAGAGGAGCACCGAAAGTCCTATAAAGATAATGTGTTCATCCAGACTCTACACCAAACACTTAATGCCAATAACACAACAAAATGCTGGGTATGTGGGTTGCTGCCCTCGGTGACTCATAAGAGTGGGAACCTGTTGTCCATGCCATTGTCATATGTCAATAGCTGTGAGGGGTGGTTTGCATTGCTTAGTATGGTACGTTCATTTCTCCGGGCTGATACAGTAGAACGAAGGAGTACTAGTTTCCACACCATAACACAAAATGTATGTTTCCAGCAGAGAGCACCTCCTGGTGCTCCAACAGGCTGAGAGCCGTTTGGCAGATTGTTCCTAAGATCTTGCATGCATACAAAGGAGTGAGAAAGGGAAACTGGTCCCAAGCAGAAATGGATAATTTCCTGCAGTTCAACACATCAGAATACTACCAGTCCTTTCTGGCCCGTAATGTTACTGAAGATAAGCTGATACCCCTGTCAGTGGTTAATGTTACAGCTGCTTTCTGTGTCCAGGGGGCTGGGAAGACAGAGGTAGGGGAGAGCAGGTGCAACACCACTTATAATTTGAGGGCAACAGATAGTCCACCCCTGATACCGCAGCCTAATGTCTACTTTGTTTGTGGATCTCACAGTTATGTTTGGCTTCCTGAGAGGTGGTCTGGAAGGTGCTATCTTTCTTACCTCTTACCCCAGTATATATAGCTCCTCCCAATTACCATAAAGACCATCGCTTACAGCATAGAAATGCCCATTTGCTCCAGTTTAGAAGAATGATTAGCACGGACGACCTAGATCAGACGGACACCACTTTGCAGCAGTTTACAGATGCGATGAAAGGTATCATACTTTTCTGGGGCCCCATGGCCAATAGCCTTAACATTCGACGGCTCACAAGAGTTGTGGAAGGGATCATTAACACCACTGCAGGGATTTTGACCAATAGCACAGTAGAGGTCTAGGCTACGAGACTTGTTGCCCTTCAGAACCGGATGGTGTTAGACGTCATCCTTGCTGACCGGGGTGGGGCCTGTCGCGTCATCGGCAGTAGCTGCTGTGTATACATACAGGACCACACTCTGACTGTGTATGCTGCCATACAGAAGCTTCATAGGCTTGCCTCAGACATACACCAGGAGAATGGCACGTGGTCTTTCACGGGGTGGTTTTGGGGCCTATTCGCATCCTGGGGTTGGAAGATTATCACCTTCCGGGTTGCCATAGACGGTATCATTCTAACATGTTGCCTGTGCATACATTGTCTTCCTGCCTTTTGTGCCTGCTGTGCCTGCTGTGTAAAAATGTTGACACCTCGCCCAAAGCCTTTAGAATATGATTCTATGAACAAAGCCATGATGATGCAGGACATCCAGGATATGATGTGTATAGACTAGGGCATTTTTCAATATTAATGCTGTCTGCTTAGCCTTTTTTTTTTTTTTTAGTACTCGCTGGCCGCATTATACTTAGAAAAGTTGTCTCTGACTGAATTTCCTTCCTACTTTTAGAATTGTAAAGACCCTTACCTGATAGCACTAATAACATTTAGCTATAAATGCTAAAAGGAGGGTCTGTTAGAATTGAAAATGAAATTGCTTCGTTGCTCATGTTTCGCTCTGTGTTAAGTTAGCATTCATAGCACCATTTTATTAGAAGCCGCCATTTTGTTCCATTATAGAAGCTGAGTTTGTGCCACACATTGCTTGTCTCAGCAGAAAGCTGCCTCAATGTCTTCTCTGCTGATATTTCCTCAAGGCCAAGTTTCGCTGCACTAATGAATGTACTCTCTATTATGGCATACCTTTGCTGTTAGATAGACTCGTTCCCAGCTTTTAGAATGGTGGGCGCAAGCAGAACAACCTTGAGGTAGAGATAATATGTACCCGGTCTCAGGACCATAGCTCATCCTTCTGTGCCTCCTTTGTTCACTGTTGCCGGTACTGGAATTTTCCAGTCTGTGCGTGTTCTTGGTAGTTGGAAATGTGTAATATCTAATTATATATTGGGGGAAGTCAGTCCCTCGGCAGCCATCTCAGGAGGCTGGTAAGACTGGGCTCCGCTGCAGCGCAATACTAATAAATAACTTGGTTTGTATTCTCTACTGTCTGACCGACTCTTCATTTGTTTGGAAGGCTGAGAGGTGGTCGTGAGTGACCCGGGTGACCCTAATCGGGTCACTTCCTTCAGTTGGCGCCCGAACAGGGACTCCATTGGGCGGCCCATCCTTGCCCGCGGACGGGTGAGGAGGATGGGGCCGTGTCGGGTCGGATAGGCGGATTGGGGATTCCTGCACCAGAGAGAGCCTAGCACTCGCAGCTGCCCTGCCTGTCTGATCGGGCTGTGCCTTGCTCAGTGGTCGTCCAGGCTGGGGTCCTGAAAGGCGAAACCCTTGGATTCGACCGTTTGGTCCGGAGAGTCGGCAGTGGAGAATAAATTTGTTCTGCCTGTGTGCACCAGGTGAGTTTGCTTTGGTTCTTTGTTGATGTGGCGCCCTTTTGAATGTTATTTGGTGTGGTCTGTGGACCATTGGCTTTGCACTTGGTAGGTCTACGGACCAATTTGGGTTCAGAGTGTCTGCGGACATTTTGCCAGGCAACATAATGGTGTTGGCTTATTTTTTTAAATGCCTGAGACTTGACTGATTTTGATTTTGTGGTATTAACTTTTGGTTTGTCTCTTTGGTGCTGTCTGAGGGCTGATTTTTGGGTTTCCTTTGTTTGACACGGTCTAGGGACCGATCTTTCGGAAGAAAGTTGCGGATTATTCATCTGGTACGAATAGTGAACTTGTTTCCTTGCCAAAATGCCTTGTTGGAGCAAGTTGTTGTTTGGGGTGCCGTTGTTGTTCTGCGGATGCTTGATTGGAAGAGAGGCAGCCAGCGCCTCCGGAAGGGACCCCCAACTTTGACATGTATGTGAAGCACGGCCTTGGTCCTATTATGTGTAGTGGACTGCGACACAAATATGCGAGGGACAACGCCGAGCTGCAGTGGCCGCTAACGGGTACCTTTGATGAACAAAAACTGAATTTCCTGCAGGATAAATTATTTGTGAGACGAAGTAGGCAGTCTATGTTTGATTATCTTCAGGTATGGCAAAAGGAAGCTAAGCAGAGACGAATGAGAGCGGAAAAGGAAGCTCGAAGAGGGAAGATGCAGACAGTAACTCAGAAGGCAGTAGCGTATGATAGAGAGAAAATAGAGAAGGGTATAGAGTGTGCTGATAGAAAGTGCAGATTGCAGTGTGACAAATCCTACGTTGCTCGAGAAGAAGGTGATACATTTATAGAGGATCTGTTAGATACCCGACCCCCACCTCCATATGCTCCGCAGAGAATATACCCTGCTGTCCCACAGCCCCAGTCTTCTGTTTCTCTTGCTCCTGTCTCTGGTTCTCCTGCTATTGACCTGGCTGCTTCAGCTACAGCACCTCCTGTTTCTTCTTCGGCTTCGCCTATCACGCCTGTAGTAACTGCAGGTCTCCCTATTATGCCTCTTGCCCCAACCTCTTCCCTCTCTCCCTCACTTATACCTACGACACAGTCAGTAACTCTGGTACCGGCCGCTTCGACTGTTGTGCCCTCTCCACATCTCCTCTCCCCGACATTGTTGAATGTAGGTACGCCGGCGCGCGGATTGGATGACGGGGACTGGGCAACTTCAAAGGAGCGAATGAGGCAAGTGCTGATTCGGTCTGATGTGGGGAATGCAGAGAAACAGATGGTAGCTAACCAGGCTGCCCAGTGGGCCCGAAGTCCAATTTACAGTGTGGAGGATGTGTGCAGCGTGCTGAAAGAATATGAGCCGTTTGTACAGCAACATGCCCTCAAGCATATGTCGGCTACTTTAATTGGTTCGCGGGAACAGTGCTTTAATGGTGTTGCACCCCAAGTTATTTATGACATTCGGGATCGTGTGTATACTACTGACATGGCCCCTAATGATGTCTTTAGTAATGTTGCGACGTTGATTGGATACCGAGGCAGGTTGCACCAGAAGAGCCCGACAACAGTGTCTCAGTTGCCGATGAGGGAGGTACATCCGATCTTCCACCTGCGGATACCGGAGTTGTGGGATTTGAGGGATGCTGTCGTCAGACAGCGAGTAGAGGCTCGCTTCCAAGAACAGTGGGTTTACACTCCTTGGAAGAGGAGTGAGGTGCTGTCCCTTAAAAGTCAGTTACCTGACCCTCGGAAAAATCCAACGGCGTACTATAAAGTTTTGACAGAGGCTGCGTCGTCGACGGTAATGACGTTGGCAGACATTGAGATGTTTTTTGTTCTATTGGTGCCAGTTGATATCTGCCGGCAGGTGCATACGCAGGATCATGTTGTGGAGTTAGGTGGCACTTGGGATGAGATCAGAGCATGGGATAAAGAGAGGAAGCCTGGTGACAAGCCTAAGGCTGTGATACTAGCCTTGCCAGCCCGGATTATCACATACATGCAGTCCCTGATCCCACCTAGGAGAGTGGACTGGGACAAGTTAATAGCATGTCGTCAGAAGAAAGATGAAAGTGTGTCAGATTTTTTTACTAGGTTTGAAGGTGTGTTTTCGGATTTCAGTGGGCAGGATTTGTCGATGAAGGGAGGTGTCCGACTGTTTGTTAACAGATTTGTAACGAATTTGCTCCCCGAGATCGCAACGCGGTTGCAAGCTTCGGAGATCACTTGGACGACATCTTCCCCATTAGTGATATTAAGCATGGCCCGGTATTATGAGCATAGAGAGAACGAAGAGAAAGAAAAGGTGGAGAAGAAAAATAAAGAGTTGAAGACGAAGGTGTTGATGCAGCAAGTGTCCAGGGGGAACGGTAGAGGACGAGGCACTGGTCTGCCCCGACAGCTGCCCCGCACTGGGAAAAATGCCGCGCCCTGTGGGGCCGAACCAGTGTGCATATTGTAAGGAGGAGGGACATTGGCGAAGTGTGTGCCCGACGTTGTTACAAAAGGTTGCGGCCCCTAGGGGACGGGGTTCTAGAGGACGGAGTCATGGAGCAGGTGGACACGGCGGAGGTCAGGGAAATGAGGAGCAGCAAGGTCGATCTGATCAGAATTATTTTGATGACCCTTGGTGGCGACAGTACTATCATGATGACTACGAATTAGACGAAGTGACTGGGTTAGCACATGGCTAGGATAGCCAGGGACAGGGTGAGGGATCAGTTCAGATACCTGTAGATCAGAGCGGACCTTATGTCACAGCCGATTTGCAGGGATCAGGAAAAAAATTCTTAGTGGATACAGGCGCAATGAATAGCTCTGTTTCTTGGTCACTGGTCCCCGGGGCAGCCCGGTCCGGCCAAAACAATGTTTCGGTAGGCTTTTCAGGAATACCGGTTGTGAGCCCCATTTCTGAGCCACTTGCCTTGACTATTGGTCCTTTTACTGTAGATTCGTCCTTTCTGTTGACATCTAATTGTGGAGAAAATTTGATGGGTTTGGACTTGTTAAAGAAGTTGCACGCGACTATTTCTTGCTCCCCGGATGGTGTCTATATGACAGTAGGACCCAATGTAGTGAATTCCAAGCAATGTTTGTCCAAGAATGAGCCCCTTCCCGCTGAGTTCAAGGATGTGCCATCAACGTTATGGGCTACAGGTGATACGGACATGGGGCTCTTGCAGATACCCCCGGCCTCTATTAGAGTCAAGGACAACGCTGCTCTTCCCCGTATCCCTCAGTACAAAATACCGCAAGCAGGGGGAGCGAGCTTTGTTGCAGATTATACAGGATTTGATTAAGTCAGGGGTTGTTGAAGAGAAGTCTGCGAATGTGTGTAATAGCCCTATTCTTCCCATCCTTAAGAGGGCACCATATCAGGTTCCTCTGACGAACATCCTGATGTTTACCAGTTTGTGATTGATTTGCGTGAGGTTAATAAGATTGTGATCCCTCAGTTCCCCATTGTTCTGACATCACTGCCCTTCTGACTATGATTCCTTCCTCTGCCAAATTCTTTTCTGTCATTGATTTGAAGAATGTGTTCTTTAGCATTCCAATTCATCCAGATAGTAGGCATCTGTTTGGATTTGCCCTTGCCGGCAGAAGCTTTAGATTCTGTTGAGCTCCTCAGGGCTATGCTGAAAGTCCTAGTATATATAGTCAAGCGTTGAAAGGCCAATTGGATTCCCTCACACTTCTCCCAGGTAATGTCTTGCTGCAGTATGTGGACGATCTTTTGATCGCTTCTGACACTGAAGACGGTTGCAAGGATGCGACGGTTAAATTGTTGCTACATTTGGCCCATCACGGACATAAGGTGTCCCTTTCAAAATTTCAATATTGTCGACAGTAGGTCACCTACTTAGGTCACCTACTGTCAAAGGAGGGAAGGAGACTAACACCTGAACACATTAGTGCTATTGTTAAAATGCCCATCCCTAAGACGCAGCGGGATGTGTGAGCTTTCATCGGCATTACTTTGTATTGTCGCCACTGGATACCTAACTTTTCCCTACTAACAAAGTTGCTGTTGCAACTAACCACTAAAGATATGCATGATCCCTTGCCTTGGACGCAAGAATGTCAACAAGCTTTTGAGCAACTAAAAGTCGCGCTTTGCTCTGCTCCTGTCACATATGATTGCCAGAAACCGTTCGTGTTGTATGTACACAAGACAGCTGGCTGCGTGCTCTCTGTCTTAACACAGACCTTTGGAGGTAAGCAGAGGCTGTGTGCTTATTTCTCTGTGCTTCTTGATAACGTCGCGAGAGCCCTCCCGAGCTGTCTAAGAACGGCCGCGGCCGTCTCTATCCGACAATCGGCAGGGCTCGTTCTTGATACCGATCTCACAGTCATGGTACCGCATGCTGTGGACACACTTTTGAACAGAACGAAGACGCAGCACCTTACCAGTGCACGTCTGACTGGCTACCAGCTGACCCTGTTTGCACCACACGTCACCATCAAAAGATGTGCCACTCTGAACCCAGCCACGTTACTACCCCTCCCTTCTGAGAGTGAGGAAACAGACGTGCATGATTGCATTTTCCTTACAGAGGAGGAGACGAAGGGACGGGTAGACCTGACTGATGTTCCCCTATCTGAGCCCCAAAGGGAGCTATATGTCGATGGCTCTTGTTTCAAATTACCAGATGGCACAACAACAGCGGCGTATACCGTAGCTACCTTGCGCACGTTAGTAGAGACATCACGGGTTCCCTACCAATCGGCCCAAGCTGCAGAGTTAGTTGCCCTTCTTCGAGCTTGCGAGTTGAGTGAGGGACTGAGTGTCAATATTTATACTGACAGTCAGTATGCCTTCGGAGTCGCTCATAATTTTGGGCGGCTTTGGGCAGAGAGAGGCTTTCTGACTTCACATGGGTTAAATATTCAAAATGGCCCATTAATACATAGGCTTTTGTCAGCCCTGATGCTTCCCAAGAAGTTGGCAATAGTGAAGTGCAGTAAAGCTCAAAGTTCAGGGTTTTAGTGTATAGGAAGTAGTGGCGCTCAGCCTAATCACGTCAGTGTATATAGGTCACAATAGTAAGTATGGTGCTAACTAGGAAGGGGAGACCCTTGTAACCCCTAAACATGTGTAGGGTAACCCTACACCAAACAAAAATACCTAAATCCTGTGCACACATACAAAATCAAACCAGATATGTAAATATCATTCAAAAGCGAATTGTACAAGATTCTTGAGTGATGTCGTAATTTCTTTATTCTTAAAAAAAAAAACGCAACCAGCCGACACGTGTTTCGTCAGAGAAAAGTAATCCCCGACTCTTCTGGGCTGGGAATGATACAAAAAATGAAGTGAACACAAGATGGGGGGGTGACCGTGACTGGAGAGCACATGTTCTCCAAAATGCATGTGTGAAGGTCACCCAGACACACGTGGAAACCTAATGCAAGCCAATAACACCCGAACAAAAGTGTGTGGGACGTGCTCGTGAACATAACCAATCTAAAATAATTACCGCATAGGTGCCAAGAAATAATTAATGCATGGGAATCATGGTGTGTACACCTAATCAAAATCCGCTACAATTATATAAGAGAGAAAAGCGAGAGCTGAAAAAGCCAGTAATGTAGAGGAGTAAGTACAAAGGGGTATAGGAGGAAAAGAGTTAAGAAAAGAATCCATATCAGAATTAGGGTAAAAACAGGATAGACGCGGGAAAAGGATAAGGGAACTAACGACCAGGGATTGCGTGAAAACAAGAGAAAATATATATACCTGAAACGAGTAGTCTAAACTCTGTGTAGTCTGAGAAGTAAAAAAGAGAGGGAAAGAGAGACAAGGGTGTGTAAATATAAACCAAGAATATTCCAGGGTGAGGGACATAAAAGAGCATAAGGCAAAAATGTAAATCTAAGCCCTCTCTTACCCCTAGGCCGGTGATAATTCCAACCCGGTAGGGCACGAGTATACGATAAATCCAAGAAAATTAGATGTAAGACATCTGTAGAAGTAAAAAACGAACTAGTAAAAACATGAATTTTTTAAATAGTGTGGGTGAAGATGACACAAAAATCTCCTGGCACTACCTGATAGTGGATCAGCAGAATCGCGTGATCTGTGGACCAAATAGGCAGGAATAAGGTCAGGATGGAGCATGGAGAAAAAAGGAACGAGTAACGTAGATATGTCAAAGCATTACATGGGGAAAAGAAATTCCTATGTTTCCTCACCGGAATGCCGGTGATAATTCCAATCCGACAAAACTCGATCGGAGTCCAATCTAAGTCAAAATGCAGGCAACGGGTGTTCTATGGTGATCCAATAAGGTACGTTAAATGACCAGTACCGCCAGTAGAGCATGAGTAAAATCCGTTTAAAAAACCCTGTAGGAGAAAACCGAAATCCCTGTAAGGATATATCCTGTAAAGTGGCATCAGGGAAATAGTCAATATGAAATATCAAGTGACTGTAAGTACATGAAGTGGAACAGCGCACAACTTACTTATCTATGAATACACAATGATTCCAAACGTATATCAGTTCAGTACTCAGGTCAAATCCAGGTTGAACACGTGTGTGTGTGTTCACCAAATCCGTCTGTAATCAATACAAAAAACACCCATGTTGGGGTTTTAGCAGCCGACGTAATAACTTAGGACAATCCCCATTGCTGGGATGGAGTTCTATATCTGTCAGCGAGTACCTACACTTACTTGCGTGAGGAGAAATATTCGCGTCCTGGCGGCACCGATTGAGGCTTACCCTACTAAAGAGAATACAGCTATGGCGAAGGCACTCTTGAAAGAGTTCTTCCCGTGCTTCGGTTTGCCCCGTTTGGTTTGGAGTGATAATGGAAGTCACTTTAACTCGAAGGTTATCCAGTTGATGTGCGATGGGTTGCACATCAGGCAAAAGTTTCATGCATCAAACCACCCCCAATCGGCAGGCTTAGATGAGAAGTACAATGGTACTCTCAAACTGAAAATGGCAAAGATCAAAGAGAGCACAGGATTGCAGTGGCCAGATGCTCTACCCCTAGCGCTGTTGTCCACAAGAGCCACAGCCCACTCTAGAACAGGACTGTCACCGTATGAGGTCGTATTCGGGCGCCCGGCAAATGTATGGGGCGTCCCAAGACCGTGTCGGTTCTCTGACATAGAATACCCTCTGCTTGTGGATTAACTCTATGATTTGACTAAAATTGTGTGTTCCATTCACCAACAGGTCTCAGAAGCCTTACCGCAAACTCCCGAGCAAAATTATTTTTGTAACTATTATTCTGATCTCTCTAATAATAATTCTTGGAATAGCGTATTTCCTTGAGGAGAAATATCCTGTGCATACTTTGATTGGTACTACGCCTGTCCCCCCTGAACATATATTTGTTACCCTGGCCCCTCACAAAGAGGAGCACCGAAAATCCTATAAAGATAAAGTGTTCATCCAGACTCTACACCAAACACATAATGCCTCTAACACGACAAAATGCTGGGTATGTGGGTTGCTGCACTCGGTGACTCATAAGAGTGGGAACCTGTTGTCCATGCCATTGTCATATTACAATAGCTGTGAGGGGTGGTTTGCATTGCTTAGTATGGTACGTTCATTTCTCCGGGCTGATACATTAGAACGAAGGAGTACTAGTTTCCGCACCATAACACAAAATGTAAGTTTCCAGCAGAGAGCACCTCCTGGTGCTCTTACAGGCCGAGAGCTGTTTGGCGGATTGTTCCTAAGATCTTGCATGCATGCATACAAAGGAGTGATAAAGGGATAATGGTCCCAGGCGGAAATGGATAATTTCCTGCAGTTCGACACATCAGAATACTTCCAGTCCTTTCAGGCCCGTAATGTTACTGAAGATAAGCAGATACCCCTGTCAGTGGTTAATGTTACAGCTGCTTTTTGTGTCCAGGTGGCTGGGAAGATAGAGGTAGGGGAGAGCAGGTGCAACACCACTTATAATTTGAGGGCAACAGATAGTCCACCCCTGATACCGCCGCCTAATGTCTACTTTGTATGTGGATCTCACGGTTATGTTTGGCTTCCTGAGGGGTGGTCTGGAAGGTGCTATCTTTCTTACCTCTTACCCCCAGTATATATAGCCCCTCGCTATTACCATAAAGACCATTGCTTACAGCGTAGAAATGCCCATGTGCTCCGGTTTAGAAGAATGATTAAGATGACATAAATCAGACGGACACCACTTTGCAGCAGTTTACAGATGCGATGAAAGGTATCATACCTTTCTGGGGCCCAATGGCCAATAGCCTTAACATTCGACGGCTCACAAGAGTTGTGGAAGGTGTCATTAACACCACTGCAGGGATTTTGACCAATATCACAGTAGAGGTCCAGGCTATGAGACTTGTTGCCCTTCAGAATCGGATGGTGTTAGACGTCATCCTTGCTGACCGGGGTGGGGCCTGTCGCATCATCGGCAGTAGCTGCTGTGTATACATACCGAACCACGCTCCGACTGTGTATGCTGCTACACAGAAGCTTCATAGGCTTGCCTCAGACATACACCAGGAGAATGGCACGTGGTCTCTCACGGGGTGGTTTTGGGGCCTATTCGCATCCTGGGGTTGGAAGATTATCATCTTCCTGGTTGCCATAGCCGGTATCATTCTAAAATGTTACCTGTGCATACATGGTCTTCCTGCCTGTTGTGCCTGCTGTGTAAAAATGTTGACACCTCGCCCAAAGCCTTTAGAACAGTGGTCTTCAAACTTTTTTATGCCGCGGCCCCCCAGTGGGGAAGAAAAATCACTGGGGACCCCTCAATTTCTCACAATTATTGTATTAAACTGGCAATGTTTAAATATGCATAAACTTATTTAAACATTGCAGTTAAGTTCTATTACCGTTTTACAAATGCAATCAAATACATGATTGCCAAACATACCATTCTGGTCAGGCAGGCCTTTCTAAGGTGTAAAAGTATCCACAGTGCGATTATTAGAAATGGGGGTGGGGGTTAAAGAATATTTGGAGTCCCTTTACTTTTGACACCTTCTCCCAGCCAGAATATAAATGACAAAAGTTAGTGATGGCCCATTACAGAGCGGCTTACTGCTGCTCATTTTTTTTTAGCGGAAAACAAAGGACTGTTATCAGCATAATGCTTCTTTTGGCCAGAGCCTGGCGCCCTCCCTGGCATCACTTAAGGCCCCCCTAGGAGGGCCCGCCCCCCAGTTTGAAGACCCCTGCTTTAGAATATGATTCTATGAACAAAGCAATGATGATGCAGGACATCCAGGATATGATGTGTATAGACGAGGGCATTTTTGAATATTAATGCTGTCTGCTTAGCCTTTTTTTTTTTTTTTTTAGTACTCGCTGGCCACAGTATACTTAGAAAAGTTGTCTCTGACTGAATTTCCTTCCTACTTTTAGAATTGTAAAGACCCTTACCTGATAGCACTAATAACATTTAGCTTTAAATGCTAAAAGGAGGGTCTGTTAGAATTGAAAATGAAATTGCTTCGTTTCATGTTTCGCTCTGTGTTAAGTTAGCATTCATAGCACCATTTTATTAGAAGCCGCCATTTTGTTCCATTATAGAAGCTGAGTTTGTGCCACACATTGCTTTTCTCAGCGGAAAGCTGCCGCGATGTCTCCTCTGCTGATATTTCCTCAAGGCCGAGTTTCGCTGCACTAATGAATGTACTCTCTATTATGGCATACCTTTGCTGTTAGATAGGCTCGTTCCCAGCTTTTAGAATGGTGGGCGCGAGCAAAACAACCTTGAGGTAGAGATAATATGTACCCGGTCTCAGGACCATAGCTCATCCTTCTGTGCCTCCTTTGTTCACTGTTGCCGGGACCGGAATTTTCCAGTCTGGGCGTGTTCTTGGTAGTTGGAAATGTATAATATCGAATGATATGTTGGGGGAAGTCAGTCCCTCGGCAGCCATCTGAGGAGGCTGGTCAGACTGGGCTCCGTTGCAGCGCAATACTAATAAATAACTTGGTTTGTATTCTCTACTGTCTGACCGACTCTTCATTTGTTTGGAAGGCTGAGAGGTGGTCGCGAGTGACCCGGGTGACCCTAATCGGGTCACTTCCTTCAATGTTTACAGATACATATGCCTCGAATATAAGCCTTAAAGGCCTCCCATAAGGTGGCCTGGGTGGGAACCGAGCCTGCGTTAAGCTCAAAATATTCCACTGCAGCTGAATGGAGTTCGGGGCGGAATAGCTCGCCGTGCAGTGCCATGACGGTGAAACGTCACTGTCTCTCCAGGCTGCAACCAAAAGGTATCTGCAACATCATCCGAACCGGGGAGTGGCTGGAGAGTGTGCGGGCCAGGTGTGAGATGGTACCCAGCCACGGGCCCAGGGTAGCAGAAACAAACCAATAGTCAATGCAGGACCATTTATCGTGCAGTGTTGAATAATACATGTATGCTGGGGTGGATGTTTGTCACAGGCACCAGAGATCCTGGAGCAGGTATGTGTCATAGAGATCATGGAGGATATGGAGTAATCGTGACTTACCCGCCGGCATATAAGTGTTGGTGTAAGTGGGGGGGGTCAAGCAGCAGGTTAAAGTCACCCCCCAGTATGATGTGGTCGAAGTACATGTACCCTATTTGAGTCATAAGTGTTTGTAAAAATTCTGGAGTATCAACATTGGGAGCATAGATATTAGCCAATGGTATGCGGTGCCCCGCCAGGGTCCCTGTCATCAACACGTATCAACCATTCTCATCCAATAGAGAGGCGGTGGGGTGAAGTGGGAGATGTTTGTGGATAAGAATGCAGACCCCGTGTGAGTATGTGCTGTAACATTAGATGTAGCGGTGTGGGCTCCAAGCAGAGGCGAAGGTATGGGCCTTCCCAGGGAGAAGGTGTGTCTCTTGCAAAAAAGCCATTTGTGTGCCGTGCCGAGACAGGTACTGGAACACCTGCTTACCCTTGCGGGAATTGTTGAGGCCCCTGATGTTCCATGAAAGGAATGTGAATTCTGCTGCCGACCCCTTATGTCCTTGTGGCATCACCATCAAATAGTGTGGGCAAAGTGTGGCAACAATGTGTACGCGCGATAAGCACTACTGTTGAAGGAAGCAAATAAACGACAAGAAATTACACACAGCCCAGTAACAATCTCCCTCCCCTCACCCACACCAGGCAGCAACTAGCCCAGTGAATCCCTTGAAAAAGGCCATAAACAAATAAAGGGTAGTGTACACCACTGGGGAGTGGCAACGCTGCGGCGGTCGGGCCCAGTCTGCAGATAGATCTGTAGAAATGAAGGTGGGATGGGCCGTTATCCATTAACAATGAGGTGTGATCCGGGGATGCCAGTGTAGATGGCAATGAGGGGATAGGGGTTAATGCATAGAGTTCAGCATGGAGGGACTTCAGGGATCAGCTGGACCACGCCACTAGATCAGTCTGGGGGGGAGACAGGTCAGCACAGTTGAATGTATGTCCGATGGGGAGCACTCAGGTGTGTAGTGTCGAGGGGGAAGCATGGGCTTTGACGTGTTGCTTACAAAAACTCAGGACTTCTGCAGGAGTGTCAAAGAAGCGAGCCTTGCCATTAAGCCGGGTAGAGTATGCCGTAGCAAAGCCCCGGCTTCCGAAGTACTGATTTGGCTTCCGCAAATTTGCAAACGTGCCTCTTGGACTGCCATTGTGAAGTCTGGGAAGAGGGATATTGTGGATCCATGCCATTGCAAAGGGCTGTGTTCCCGGGCGAGTCTCAGGGCTATATCCTGGTTGTGGAAATTAAGGAGTATGGCAAGTATTGGTCATGGAGGGGCGCTGGGAGCAGGGCGTGGGCCAAAAGATTGGTTGGACCACTCCACAAAGTGGAGGTGGAAGTGAAGTTCTGTTGGCCAAGCAGATCAGATAGTAAGCGTTCAACAAACAGGTCAATGCGCTCAGTATCGGTGGACTCACCACCCCCAGTATGCTTATATTATTACGGCAGCCTCGTGCCTCAAGATCTTCATTCTTGTGGCTACCAATTTGAAGAGATGCTCCAATTTCTCCAGTTGTTTAGTTATAGAGGCTCCTTCTTCCAAGCCAGATATGCGCTCCCCTGCAGTGTCTAGTTGAGCATAATGACGGTCCAGCCGCTCCCCCATGCGATCAAGGCAGCCAGCAAGGGTGTCAAATCTGCTATCTATAGCACGGAAGCATGCTCGGAGCTCTGCCAAAGGGCATTAGCACCGATCAAGTGATTAGTGTCAGAACCCCCAACTACACCCGGCTCCATCGTGGGCACAGTCTCCTGTGCGTCTATAGGTTTTGATTTTTCGAACTTCAGTTTTCCCTGTTTGAGATCACCTCATACCATGACTAGTTGGGGTGGGGGGTGGAGCCTCTGGTAGGGCGTCTGTAGCAGTCAGATAGGCTGGGTGGGCCCGAATGCAGACCAATGTTGTCACCCAGGGATGGCTGGTTGGTATATTTATACCGCCAGTGGAGTCCGGGGGCAAGGCAGCTCAAGTGAGCTTCAGCAGGGGTATGACAACAGGGCCTAATGACGGGGGCCCCGACCAGTCAATCCACAAGCAGCCATCGACGCAGGTGAGTAAGGGAGCTGTGAGGGCGGGCTAGGCCCTGTAGTTGTAATCGCGGGAGGTGGAGTGGAGTGCCCACATGGCAGGGTCCGATGTCAGGCTGCGGGTTGTGGCAGGTGAGAAAGGTGACCAGCGAAAGATATGATGCCTGCAGGGCGATGTTGATGCGGGCTGCAGGCGTACAGCAGTACAAAGCAATCCGGGCATAAAGCCCTTACCCATTGAGTATGGTTTCGGAGATGATGCAACCCCAAGCAGTCAAGAAAGACCCCTCCAAGCAGGGAGCGGGTCACAGGGGTGAGTTGGAGCCACCGAGATGGGGCAGGGATGCAGCTGGTCTCGGACCCCGGCTGGGGCCATAGCGCCGGAGTTCCCAGGTCCTCAGGTGGGTAGCGCGGAGGGATGTCAGGCCATGTCCCAGGCCGCCGCAGGGATCGCTGCAGCGGGGCACGGGTCACACGGCTGCAGGGACAGCGTCTGGCTTATCCACACCCCTCAGTGAGTGGCTGTTTGAGTCGGTGTATCGGTAAGTAAGTGGGTGTGTGAGTGGCTGTATTGCACAGTGTTTCTGTGTGAGTGGCTATATGGGTGAATGAGTGGGCGTGTGAGTGGTTGTATGGATATGTGAACGGGTATGTAAGTGGTTGTGTGGGTGAGAGAATGGGTGTGTGAAAGATTTTATGGATGAGTGAGTGACTATGAGTGGATGTATGGGTGTGTAAGTGGGTGTGTGAGTGGATGTTTAGGTGAATAAGTGGGTTTGTGAGTAGCTGTATGGGTGAGTGACTGGCTGTGTGAGTGGCTGTATGAGAAGTTGTTTGGGAGTGGGTCTGTGAGTGGTTCTGTGGATGATGTCATCAGTGATGTCACTGGCCATGACATGAGTGATGTAATATGTGAGGTCATAAGCCGTGCATTGCAGGGGCATAAGTTATAGTTAGCTCAGGTAACTTTAGCTGATAAATTTCTATGGTTTTGTATGCATAAAATCTGAGCCTCACTATAGCATCCCTTTAACCTTTGTTTTTTAATTGAATTTATAAGGTTTTTAAATTCGATTTCCTAACTATAATGTCCCTGCAACCTTTGGTTTTTGTCAGTGAATTTATATGTTTTTTAATTTAAATTTCCTAACTTTAACATCCCTGTAACCTTTGATATTTTCGGTGAATTTCTAATGTTTTTTTAATCTATTTCCTAACTATAACAAGACCACAAAAATGATGTCACTTCGAAAGAGGCATTGTTTTTTATCATAACCTGAAATGGATAAAAGTTATTGCTTCAAAAACAGGTGCATCTTCATATCGATATGATTGCATGCAATTACACCGCAGCAGATTGGCTCACAGAAAAATTAACTCGGACGTGTAATAATTTTCACAGTACAATAACTTTTTATTTGGTCTTTTTGTAAGTGCACATACTTTGTTTACCTTCTGCTTCGTACAGTACTATGACCAATGTTCACCAGACTCTGTCATTTGGTGGGGTTAGGTGATAGTAGCAGCGTTTGCACTCTACTCACAACACAGCACTAAACATTAAAACAACTCGGACCGAACGCTTTTCAAGCACAGGGCACATCAGTGGGATTGCTTAATGTTCTGGACCTGAGCTCCTACAGGGCGCCTGGTCAGATGTTCTGAAGTGCTAGAATTGCCTAACTAATGTATTTTATTTCGGTAATGCGGACACCAGCACTAAAATGCGGCTGTCTAACCCCTGATGTGTGGTACATGGCAGGGATGCCACAGTCATAGCTGTCAGTTTTTCAGTTTGCTTATGTGTAACATTTCCATGGTTTCAGTGTACTTATGAGTGACCCTCAACTACCCAATGTGTGACACTTAGTGTGACATTTTCTCGCGAGTGAAACCAAGCACTGAAGTGCATGGAGAGAGATACATATTAGAAACTACACCCTTTTGCTCAATAAGACCTAAAATATCTTGGAATTGCTTCAAAACTCCTAAAATGGAAGGTTAAGATATAAGAAGATATAAAAGTAAAGGAATCATCCTAAAACGTCTCATACCCCCATGCCATTGCACTTTATTGTGCCCTAATACAGTTAAGGACATGCTGCTGAGATCCAATGAACACAGGGCAGATATTTTGATGTTGCGGATGGTACAAAAGTAAGTAAAATCACTTTAAGCTGACATTTTTACGTTTTATCTGTATATACTTCAAAGAACAAATATAAATAGAAAACACTTTAAAAGGTGTTCCGTAGTTGATCCATGACTAATACTTAAAGTAAGCAAAGACTGGGGGTGAGTGTCTGAAAAGTTTCAGCGCTCCGTCCATCATCTCCTTGTGTTTGCTTTGTTCGCCCTAAGTTGGCAGCTTATGCCCATACGTGGGTCCCTTGCTCACTTTGCCACTGGATTCAAGCTATCCTGGCTGATGAAGGGTGTTACCCAGAAACCGATCCTAGGATGCTTGTTTCCGCTTCAGGGAAGACCTGGCTTGGCAGTTCGCGTTGGACTGTTCCCAAGAGGCACAGGGTCAAGACTGATTTGCATATAGCTGGGTCTGAACTGAGGTGGCGAAGTGAGCTAAAGAATGATGATGGATTCAACCCAGATCTGTGACTGGGGGTGAATGTCTGAAAAGTTTCAGCGCTCCGTCCATCATCTCCTTGTGTTTGCTTAGTACTTAAAGTAAACATATACAGAAATGGTACGTTACAAATGAGTAAATACAATTTTGTTTCCATTCCTGTTTAATATCAGGCCCAGGTGCTGGGCCATCACTAACATCTTTTGTCATTTATATCCTGGCTGAGAGAAGGGGTCAGAAGGGAAGGGACTCCAAATATCCTTTAAAACCCCCACTTCTAATAATCACACTGTAGATGCTGTTTTATGGGTGTCACCCGAGCAGCAGCAATGCCTTCTTGGGGGAGGCCGGGCAGCAAAGCTGGTAAAATTAAAAACATCCTGCACGGTGCCAGTCACGTACGCTGATAATGCTGTGAAGGCTGGTCAGCAGACACAGAGTGGCAGACACAGAGTGCACTGCCACTGAGGCCCCTGCCACTGAGGCCCTGTGTGGTTCTACATCCATGCAAATTTTTTAATTTATCTCAATGGGTCTGTGACTGGCCATGAGGGTGTCTGAGTGGGTCTGTGAGTGGGTGTGAGAGTGAGTGGGTCTGCCAGTGGGTGTGTGTGTGTCTTGGGTCTGTGAGTGGCTGCATTAGTTTCTGAGTGGGTCTGTGAGTGGTTGCATCATTGTCTTAGTGGGTCTGTGAGTGGTTGCATCAGTGTCTTAGTGGGTCTGTGAGTGGGTGTGTGAGTGTCTAGATCTGTGAGTAGCTGCATCAGTGTCTGAGTGGGTCTGTGAGTGGATGCTTGAGTACCTGAGTGGGTCTGTGAGAGTGTCTTGTTCTGCAAGTGGGTGCATGAGTGGGTCTATGAGTGGCTGCATTAGTGTCTGAGTGGATCTGTGAGTGGATGCGTGTCTCAGAATTGGTCTGTGTGTGGGTGCTTGAGTGTCTGAGTGGGTCTGCTAGTGGGTATGCATGTGTCTTTGTGAGTGGCTTCATCAGTGTCTGAGTAGGTCTGTGAGTGAGTGGGTCTGTCAGTGGGTGTGAGAGTGTCTAAGTGGGTGCATTAATGTCTGAGGGAGTGTGAGTGTATATTTCTTTCTAAATTTTTTGACCAAATTTGTGAATTCTCCATGGTGGAACACAGGGGCCGGGCTGGGCGTTGCGGTGGATTCGCCAATCCTCGCAGGTGGAAAAAAAGTTCTGGAGCATTTTCTGGCCCATCAGGGGTCTCTCGAAGACCCCTACACTGCACCTATGGGGTCAGGATAACTCTACCCTGACCCCTTCTACTACATTTCATCTCAATTTTTGCAGTTGGGGACCATTCCCTGATATCTAAAATGGCGGCCGCAACTTTCTACTCACATTCCGGCCAGCCAATCATAGCATTACTGTTGATGCAAGGATTCGCGGAGCGCCATGAAGGATCCGCAAAAGGCCTGTGTCCCTAGATATACAAACTTCTTTTTCCATTAATATCTCAAAAATATTGAACGGATTTACACCAAATCACAAAAAGCACTTTTTTTTTACCAAATTCTAGCTTTCTGCCAAATTTGGTGTAATTCCATTCAGCAGTTCGGGCTAGTCATGTCTAAAATCTCTATGGAAAATAATATTGGATACGCACATTTTTTGACCCAGCCTTTTTCTTGGCCCCCACTTGACCAATCACCCCGAAACTTTCCATGCACAACTAGAAATAGGTCACTTTTTTTTGACAATTTCGTGAAGAATCGTCAAACGGCGCCAAAGTTATAAGCAAGTCAAACAGCGCTTTTCCTATGGAAACGAAGTCCTAATTATAACTGCCTACTGGCGACTGCCAGAAGGTAATATATATATACTATTGTGCGGCTTGCTGTGGGGCATATATATGTATATTTGTCTATGTGGTAATATATATATATATATATAGATATGGATTTATATTTACAATTATATCATGTTTTATTATTAGGGGGAGACACCCCAACCCAGCCCCCCTTTTAAATAAATTAAATGTTTTATTTTATTTAGAGAAACGCCCCAAACCTTCCTTTATTAATTACCCTTACCACCCTATGCCCCTACCCAACCCTAAAAACACCCTTACAACCCATTACCCATACCCACCGGGTAACCCTAAAAATACCCTTACCACCCCAAGCCCCTACCCTCCCCATGACCCTAAAAATACCCTTGACACCCTATACACCTCCCCACCCCTAAACTCCCCAAAATGCCTTATTACCCTATGCCCTTACCTACCCCTAAAATACCCTTACCCCCTATACCCATATCATACCCTAAACACACCCTTACAACCCAATACCCTTGCCCACCCCTAAAGCCTAAAAATACCTACACCACCTCAAGCCCCTACCCACCCATGAAGCCTAAAAATACCTTAACCACTCCATGCCTCTACCCACCCCTAAACCCTAAAAATACCCGTTCCACCCTGTATCCCTACCCACCCCTAAACTCTAAAAAAAATTATTTACAACCCAATACTCTTGCCCACCCCTAAAACAACTTTTTTTCACCCTATACTCTCCCCTATACCCACCCCTAAACCTGTAATATATATATTACCTACTGGTGGTCGCCAGTAGGTAGTTATAGTTAGGACCTACTTACCATAGGAGAAGCGTTTTTTGTTTTTCCAGTAACTTTGGCGCCATTTGACAAATCCTCACGAACTTTTAAAAACTAGTTTGCCACTCACTTCAGCTGCTGTCTTGAAAGTTTTGGGGTGATCGGTCTAGCGGGGTTGAGAAAAAGGGGGTCCCAAAACGCATTCTCCCAATGCATTTTCCCATAGTGATTTTAGACAAAGCTGCAGCCCAAACCGCTGAATGGAATTGCACCAAATTTGGCAAAACGGAAGATCTTGATCCAGAACGCGACCTTTTTGTACATTGGTGTAAATCCATTTAGTAGTTATGGAAATATTAAGTGAGATCCAAATTTGTAAATGTAGGGACGCGGATCAGACAGTCCCCGTGCTGAAATGTGATTGGCTGCCAACACTTCAGCCAGCAAGTGTTGGCAGCCATCTTGGGACTCCGATTCAGCCGAGTCACTGAAAAGGCGTTTAAATAAAAAGTAAAGGGGGCAGCTCCCGACAAGTCAGAGCAAACACTCCACTTCCAGCAAGCGGGAGCTGACAAAATGCTCTTGCTTGCTGGAAACAGACGAAATTATTACTCTCAGAGACAGAGAACAGCATGTTAATCAGCTCCCTGTCTGTGAGAGCAATGCTGGTTCCTGCAGGAGGAGGAATGCTGGCAGGGACCGGCGGTGCCATGAGGTTACCCCGCAGTCCCTGGGAAAAGAGCAACGAGAGTCAAAATAAAGGTGAGAAACAAGCAGAAAGAGGCAGAATACAGGCCAGAAATGAGCAGAGAGAGGCAAGATAAAGGTGAGATGATCGTAAAGCGGCAGAATAAAAGTCCGAAACGAGCAGAAAGAGGCAGACTAAAAGTCAGCAATGAGCAGAAAGAGGCAAGATAAAGGTGAAAGACAAGCGGAAAGAGGCAGAATAAAGGCCAGAAACAAGCAGACAGATGCAGAATAAAGGTCAGCAATGAGCAGAAAGAGGCAAGATAAAGGTGAGAGACGAGCAGAACGAGGCAGAATAAAGGTCAGAAATGAACAGAAAGAGGCAGAATAAAGGTCAGCAATGAGTAGAAAGAGGCAAGATAAAGGTGAGAAATGAGCAGAAAGAGGCAGAATAAAGGTCAGCAATGAGCAGAAAGGCAAAATAGAGGTCAGAAGCGAGCAGAAAGAGGCAAAAAAAGGTGAGAAACGAGCAGATAGAGGGTGAATAAAGGTCCAAAACTAATAGAAAGAGGCAAAATAAAGGTGAGAAACAAGCAGAAAGAGGCAAAATAAAGATCAGCTACGAACAGAAACAGGCAAACAAAAGAGAAATGAGCAGAAAGAGGCTGGATAAAGGACAGGAATGAGCAAAAAGAGGCAAAACAGAGGTCAGAAACGAACAGCAAGAGGCAGAATAAAGGTCAGAAAGAGGCACAAATGAGGTCAGAAACGAGTAGCAAGAGGAAAAACAGATCAGCAATGAGCAGAAAGAGGGAAAATAAAGGTCAGAAATGAGCAGAAAGAGGCAAAATAAAGGTGATACATGAGCAGAAAGAGTCCAAATAAAGGTCGGGAACGAGCAGACAGAGGCAAGATAAGTTCAGAAATGAGTAGCAAGAGGCAGAATAAAGGTCCGCAATAAGCAGAGTCAAAATAAAGGTCAGGAGCGAACAGAAAGAGGCAAAAAAGGTGAGTAACCAGCAGAAAGAGGGTGAATAGAGGACAGAAACAGGCAGAAAGAGGCAAAATAGAAATCAGAAATGAGCAGAAAGAGGCCAAATAAAGATCAGCAATGAGCAGAAAGAGGCAAAATAAAGGTGAGAAACAAGCAGAAAGAGGCAAAATAAAGATCAGCAATGAGCAGAAACAGGCAAACAAAAGGTGAGAAATGAGCAGAAAGAGGCAAAATAGAGGTCAGAAATGAGCAGAAAGGCAAAATAAAGGCAAGCAATGAGAAGAAAGAGGCAAAATGAAGATCAGAAATGAGTAAGAAGAGGCAAAATAGAAATCAGAAACGAGCAGAAAGAGGCAAAATAAAGGTCAGGAACTAGCAGAAAGAGGCAAAATAGAGGTTTGAATTGAGCAGAAACAGGCAAAATAGAGGTCAGAAATGAGCAGAAAGAGGCAAAATAAAGCTCAGAAGTGAGCAGAAAAAAGGCAGAAAATGAGCAGAGCTTCTCAGGCACTCATGTACCCACTAAAAGAACAACTCAGACACTCTCATAGCCACTCACAGACCTATTCAGACACTCATGTACCCACTCAGACTAACTGAGACACGTACACCCACTCACAGACCCAGTCAGACACTCATGCACCCACTTACAGATCCACTCAGAGACTCACACACCCACTCAGAGACTGACGTACCCACTCACAGACCTACTCAGACACTCATGCACTCACTCACAGACTGACTGACTCATTCATGGAGGCACACGCAAACCCACTCACAGACCCACTCAGACACTCATGCACTCCCTCACACACTCACTCTCAAAGGTAACAGGTTACAGTTAGGAAATAACATTAAAAAACCATAGAAATTCACTGAAAAAAAACAAGGGTAACAGGAATGTTATAGTTAGGAAATAGAATTTTAAAAAACCTTAGAAATACATTGAAAAAAACAAAGGTTAGAGGGACGTTATAGTTAGGAAATAGAATTAGAAAACTTTAGAAATTCTCTGAAAAAAACCAAAGGTTACAGGGATGTTATAGTTAGGTTCAGATTTCACTTGTACAAAACCATAGAAATTCAGCAGTTGTACTTACCTGAGCTATCTAGAACTTATGCACCCGCAATGCACTGCTTATGACCTCACATATTCAATCACCATAACATGGTCAGTGACACTGACACTTATATACCCATACAGCCCCTCACACACCCACTCACACAGCCATACAGCCACTCAGATACCCACTCACACACAGATACACACAGCCAGTCACATAATATATGTTAGAAGTAGTATCACTCATTAGTAGTACACCTAGTATACTAATTAAGCTTTTGTAGTAGCTTAGCATGTATGTCTAACACTCATAAACTCTTAGAAAACACTTACTCACTGGCGGAGTTGCGCTGGATCCACTGCTCCCACCCCCCAAAAAAAGACGCACGTGCTCCTGCGCTTCTCTACTGGTTAGCCTACAGGAGGAGCAGGTCCTGGGGCATGTGTGATTAATAAAAAGAAGGAGCTGCATGGTACCCCTCTCCTGAGGTTCTTTTAAGCCCCGAGGACCACCTCCTCCCTGGGGCTTTCATAATATAAAGAAGGGGGTGACATGGACTCCCCTCAATGGGCTCTATTGAGCCCCGTGGACCACCACCTCCCCAGCATTATGAACCCCCCTGCCTGGGGCGGGTTCAAGCCCCGGTGGCCACCACCTTCTTGGGGCTAAATTAAAAGTAATGGGAGGGCGCACGCACAAATGTCCCCCGGGGACCACCACCTCCCTAGGACCAAATAAACATTTTAAAAATGGGAAGTAGGCCACGTGGCCCCCCTTCTGGGCCATAAACAACCCTGGGGACCACCGCTTTCCCGGGGCTGGCCCGTCTACTACAAAGCAGGGGGGCATCGTAACCCCTGTGCCCCCCGTTCCCCCTCCTGGAGCCATACATGCCCCTGAGGACGCCACCTCCCAGGGCAAGCTCCTACTATGGCCCGGGGTGCCCACCCCGTGACATAGCTGTTTGCTGTGACTTGGCGGGAGCTTTGACAATTCCCACCAAGTCAGATCAAACGCTCCACTTCCAGCAAGCGGGAGCTGACAAAATTCTCTCGCTTGCTAGAAGCAGAGAATTCGTCTGTTTCCCTGCCTGCTCTCAAGCGGGCAGGAAAACAGACAAAACGATTGCTCTCACAGACCGAGAGCTGCATGTTTAGCAGCTCCCTAACTGTGAGAGCAATGCTGGCTCCCTCAGGAGGTGGGGAGCCGGCAGGGACCATGGGGGCCTTGAGGCTTCCCCTGTGGTCCAGGGGAAAAAAGCAGCAAGAGGCAAAATGAAGGTGAGAAACGAGCAGAAAGAGGCAGAACAAAGGTCAGAAACGAGGAGAAAGGCAAAATAGAGGTCAGCAATGAGCAGAAAAAGGCAAGATAAAGGTCAGAAACTAGCAGAAAGAGGCTAAATAGAGGTCAGAAACAAACAGAAAGAGGCAAAATAAAGATTAGAAATGAGCACAGAGGTAAAATAAAGGCCAGAAATGAGCAGAAAGAGGCAAATAGAGATACTCAGGGCCCAGATGCTCAATCAAGGTGTACATGCAGCTCCTCGTCCTGATTGAGTCCCCCCCTCCCCCCGGGTGTCTGTTGAGCAAAATTATGTATTCTGCCTCTTTTCTTCTCATGATACGCTCCCTGTCTCCACCTCTCATGTGCAATCTGACCCTGTCAATTCCAAAGAATGAAATTTCGTGTGAGTCTGTGGCATGCACACCAATGTTCCAGTATCCTTTTCTTTACTGGAAAAACCTTACTGCCCACATATTATAACCCACATGGGCATACAAGTACATAGATCACAAAGTCACTGTTACAGTTAATGAACTTTTGGATCTGGACTTCTCTACCCATTGGCAATGTGTAGGTTTTCTTGTTGGTGCTATGGGAACAAGCCTTGCATTTCCCACACTTAAAGAACCCCAGTTGTTCCTTATGCCATGATCCTAAGCCATGATCCTGGTTGTGCCTGTTGTCTTGTCTGAATCTGGCCTGTTGCATAATCTATTTTGTCCCTCATGAATTTGCATTTCTTCTTAGCCTTCTTGGCCTTGATCTCACCCCCTGGGAAATATGAGGATAAGATCAAGGCTAAGAAAAAACACAAATTCCTAAGAGACAAATAGATTATGCAACAGGCCGGATTCTTACATTTGGGCGGAAGTACGAGGCTGCAAGTAAAGAGTCCCGGCAAGTGAGTTCGTTATGACAACAGTAACTTGTAACATCTGATTCCGCTCGGACACATTTTTGGCCCTGGGAGGGGGTCCCTGAGACCGAAGTCAGCCCGGGGAGGGGGGCCGTGCAGTTCCCTTTCCCTATTAAAAAATAATATTTAAAAAAAAGCGAGGCCACGGGGGATTGGTTACCCAAGGCTGAAATCAGCACGCGGCCCCCCTCTCCCATTTTTTAATGGCCAGGCCTGGGGAATGGGGTCCCTGGAGCCAAAATTGGCCCGGGAGTGGGGTCAGTCAGCCCCCCTCCCCTTTGGCCAGTCGGACCCATTCAGAGACTTATGCAGTGCTTAATTTGTGCCAGTGCTTTCTGGTGCTTAGCAGCGGCACTTATTTATCAGGGCCGGGTCTACACTGCCACTGCAAACTCACAACAATGACGCAACTGCACTGCAGTCTGTACGTCATGTGTCAAATATAATTGAGACTGACTTACTGCAGTGTTGTTCACACTCTGTTGCTGTCTCCAGAGTCCCTCGGTGAAGACGATTGTTGCTGTGCTGCTGAGAGCAAGCCCGATAATAAATCCATTGTCTATGCATGCAAATCAATTTGCCTTCAGTTCAGTGTTGCCGGTGGGCGGGCCACTGATTGGGCTCCATTTGGTTCTATGGGGTAGGGGGCTGCGGCAGCGTGCGTAACCTTTTTCATTCCAGGGACCACGCCCCGCACAAGTCACCACCAGTTAGCACAGCATCGAGGTGGGCACTTAGAAGCAGCAGCAGGCCTCTGAATAAAGGCAGTGCCACTAGCAGTAACCAGTAAGTAATGAAATAAACCAATGCTCCTTTTTCTTGTGCTGGGTGACGGTCAGAGGCCGAGCAACCATGCCACCGGTGCCGGGCGGGCACCATGTGCAATGCTCCGGCCCCCAGGCTGGAAGGGCAGGGCCTTGCCCTTGGCTTAACCCCTGTCTAAAGTGTCTATAAATACTGGTTTGACTCACTTTTACTTGCTCAAATCCGAAATGAAATGCTGTTTTCTTCTCTTTCGGAATCCAGATATTTCTATCCTGATTCCTACGTCATCAAGCCTCGTGGCTCAGCTGCTCAGGTTGTTTGTGTGGTATATGCAGTCGATTCAGTCTCTAACAAATACAGCAGCGCTATTTCTTTAAGCACTTTATATTCTTTCTTCAAGAATACGTATCAATACAAAGAGTACATTCGACCTTGCAAAGACCCTTCATGAGAAATAATAGAGTATTATACTTGGAAATGGTGAATAGGGAGTCACTCAACAGACAGAAACACGGTTTTCCTCCAGATGATGAATTGTGGCTTCGTTTATGACCGAGTTTGCTTATATTCACCCTCCTCCAGGCATTCACCTGAGATGGCTTATTAACCGAGATAAACACCCCCTGGGCTCTATTTTTAGAACACCGTAGCATTGCTTCACAGCCCTCATTATAGGAGCTGGGAACACCTTGTGCACTTTTATAATTAAATAGTTTCTGATGGCTGTTGCACACTGTAGCGCAGGTACTGCTTTGCGGCCATAGAACTATCGCTAAGGAAAGGCTGTGAACCTTTCACTGAGTTTCTGTCTGTCCTCGGTGACTCCCTGGCGCGTCTTTAACTTTATTGGGTCACAAATAGTTTGGAAGGAACAGAGAGGGCTTTCATTCACAACCCTTTCTCTTCTACAGGCAGTGCATGCGAAAAATCTCTCCAGTTCATAAGAGTTAACAAATCCCTTGCCTGCAGCACCTGCAATTCTCATCCCCAGTCGAGGAAATTTTCGAGATTTTATGTTTGATCCTTCCTATTATGTTCTTCTCTCTGACTCCTAATACAAAATGTCCCATTTCTTTGCTAGTGCTGTGGGAAACCGCTCTCATTCTAGACTAGGCTGCGGCACGCTGGTTTTTGGTGGCCCTCTTGTTTAATTGCTGATTTTTCATCCGTGAACCCCAGCCTAAAATTTTGAATAAATACTTCTGAATTTTTAAACATGCCCTCTTAGCCTATCGCCCTCATGTCTTACTTTTTTAAGCAGTGGTTGCACGCTTCCTTTAGTAATTATATTTCCATGTGCATCCCTCACACAGGCGTGAAATCATTTTATACTTGCCAAAAATAAAACAACACCTCTATACACCAAAAACGAGAGATGTCAAAGACTTAATCAAATCCTGTACATCTCTGTCCTCCTACTCTCGTTTTGTCACGATTCATCTCAGCCCAGGCTATATGTGATATTTCCACAGTTTATGGCCTGCATGCCTATGTGTGACATTTCCACAGTTTATGGCCTGGCCCTGGATGCTTATGTGTGACATTTCCATGGATTATGGCTTGGGCGCTTATGTGTAACATTTTCACGGCTTATGGCATGGGTGCTTATGTGTGACATTTCCATGCTTTTTGGCCTGAGGCCTTATGTGTGACATTTCCACTGCATTTCCACTGTTTATGGCCTGGGTGCTTATGTGTGACATTTCCACGGTTTATGGCCGGGGTGCTTATGTGTGACATTTCCACGGTTTATGGCCTGGGTGCCTATATGTGACATTTCCATGATCTATGGCATGGTTGCTTATGTGTGACATTTCCACGGCTTATGGAATGGGTGCTTATGTGTGACATTTCCATGCTTTTTGGCCTGAGGCCTTATGTGTAACATCTACACTGCATTTCCACTGTTTCTGGCCTGGGTGCCAATATGTGACATTTCCACAGTTTATGGCCTGGATGCCTATATGCGACATCTCCACGGTTTATGGCATGGGTGATTATGTGTGACATTTCCATGCTTTTTGGCCCGAGGCCTTATGTGTGACATTTCCACTGCATTTCCACTGTTTATGGCTTGGGTGCCTATATATGACATTTCCACGGTTTATGGCCTGGATGCCTATGTATGACATTACCACAGTTTATGGCCTGGATGCCTATGTGTGACATTTCCACGGTTTATGGCCTGGCCCCAGATGCTTATGTCTGACATTTCCACGGATTATGGCATGGGTGCTTATGTGTGACATTTCCATGCTTTCTGGCCTAGGTGCTTATGTGTAAGATTGCCATGCTTTCTGGCCTAGGTGCTTATGTGTGAGATTTCCACGGTTTATGGCCTGGGTGCTTATGTGTGACATTTCCACGGATTATGGCATGGGGGATTATGTGTGACATTTCCACGGTTTATGGCATGGGTGCTTATGTGTGACATTTCCATGCTTTCTGGCCTGGGTGCGTATGTCAGGTGATCATTTACGATTTACTATGCTTTGAAATTTAATACAGTTAAATATGCAATGAAAAATGTGTTGTGTACCATTTTGGTCTTTCTTTTTACAAATTTTTCTTGAGGGGAGAATCCCACCCAAACCCCTCTAGCAGTCGTTAGGCTCGCTGCTCTCGCTCAGCACTGTATGGGGGCTGGTCTAACAAAACTTGCCAGGGCTGTTTTGGGTTCCCAGTCTGGCCCTGTATTGCATGATTTTATTCAATTTTTCAGTTTAGAGTGTTTTCATAACGTTTTGGTTTATTTTGTCGCATAAGATATGTAAAAGTTGTATCTTTGAACTCATGACACACAATTAGACTCTGTTAAAAATGGCATACCCCAGTATTGTCCTTTCCCCCAATCAGCACAAAGAGCACTGGAATGTTTCACGTGTCCCTTTTCAATGCATTAGTCATTTTAGCTATTTCAAAATTGTGCTTTAAATGCACTTTTGATTTAATCTTTTCAAACTTTTCACATGGCAGGGGAACCTCCTATCAAAACCTTACTTGGAGGAAGGCTCCCTTGCTGAAATTCAGATCGGGTATTACATCTGACTTTCAGCAGTGCCAGTTGAGGATGTGGGCGGAGCAAATAGAGTAAGTGGGTGGAGCCAGTGGAGGGAGTGGGTGGAGCCAGGTGACAGTGGGTGTGGCCTCTGACAAACATTTGAGCACCTGGACTTCATATTTTACAAATTAAGCACTGGACTTATGTACCCTCTCACAAACCCACTCAGACACTCATGCACCCACTCACAGACCCGCTTAGACACTCATGCACCCAGTCAAAGACCAATTGAGACAGTGATGCACCCAGTCACAGACCCACTCAGACAATTATGCTCCCAATCAGAGACGTATTCAGACAGTAATATACCTACTCACAAGCCCACTGATACACTCATGCACCCACTTACAGACCCACATAGACTCACACACCCACTCTCAGACCCACTGAGACACTAACACCCACTCACAGACCCACTCAAACACTCATGCACCTACTCACACACCCAGTGAGACACTTATGCAGCCACTCCCAGACACATATAGACACTCACACACTCACTCACACACCCATTGAGACATTCATGCACTCACTCACACACCTACTGGGACACTCATGAACTCAGTCACACACTCACTCTCAAAGGTTACAGTTAGGAAATTTAAAAAAAAAACCCTTAGAAATTCACTTACAAAAATCAAAGATCACAGGGACGTTATAGTTGGGAAATAGAAATTTAAAAATGTAGACATTCACTGAAAAAAAACCAAACGTTACAAGGATGTTATAGTTAGGAAATGGAATAAAAAAAACCTTAGAAATTCACTGAAAAAGCCAAATATTACAGGGACGTTATAGTTAGGCTCAGATTTCACTCGTACACAACAAGAAGAATTCAGCAGCTATAGTTACCTTAGCTAACTATAACTTATGTCCTGCAATGCACTGCTTATGACCTCACATATTACATCACTCATGACATGGTCAGTGACATTTTTTAAAAACAAATTTTTGCTCCAAAATCGTAAACTTTGCAGCAAAAATAAAAAAAGTGCTTGTTTTGAAAAGGGCCCGGGTGGGCCAGGTCCCAGGAGCATTTTATAAAAAAGGAGCGGGCACATGGGGCTCCCCTCCTGAGACTGATGACATTTTAGACTACATTAATTGCGCCTTTAATTATTATATATATTCACCCCTTTTTTGGTGGAACTTCAAAAATGCATATTTGAATTATGAGCGGTTATTGTATGAAGGAATATGTTTTGCCATATTACACACAGTAATGTTTGTGGTTATACCGATTCAATACACGGGTGACTCTTATAAAGTCTCTTCACTGTTTTCATGATGTGCCAGCAATGACGTATTGTTTTTAAAGGTAGCAGGGCACTCAACTTTATGCATGGCTTTGACAAAGACCATCTGGTCGAAATGCGTCTGCCATGCTAAATGAAACTTTCTTGCAATCTTGACATTCTGGAGTGCTGGCTTTCTTCTTGTGGTCTTTCTTGTTGAGCATACAAGGAACTTTGTGATATATATATATTATCTACTGGCGGTCGCCAGTAGATAGTTATAGTTAGGACCTATTTTCCATAGGAAATCCGCAACATTCTATTTGAAATAACTCTTGCGTCGGTTGACGAATCTTCGTGAAATTTTCAAACTTTATGGCCCGCTCCGGTCCGCTCCTACCCTGAAAGTCTCAGGGTGATTCGTCAAGCGGGGCCGAGAAAAAGGGGGTCCCAAAACGTGTTTTCCCCATTCATTTTCCCATAGGAAACTTTAGACACGGCTACAGCCCGAACTGCTGAACGGAATTACACCAAATTTGGCAAAGAGGTAGTTCTTGGTTCAGAAAGAACCCTTTTGTTAAATGGTGTAAATCCGTTCAGTAGTTCCTGTGAAAATCAAAATGAAAATCACATATATATCTATGGCCGCGTCGGATTCGCGCACCCTGCGCGCACCGTCCCGATCACGAGCTGCATGTTAATTGGCTTTCAAGTGGCTGTCAACACTCCAAATCAGGAAGTGTTGGCAGCCATTTTGTCCCTCGGTAGAAGCGAGGCACAAGAAACAAGTGCGCAAACGCACAAAGGGGGCAGGGTAGAAACACCCTGACCCCTAGGTCTGCTCAGGGGGTCCCACAAGGACCCCTGGGCAGAAAAAAGCATTTTTTTTTTAAAAAATCGGCGGGATGCGCTTAGGGTGCGCGGATCCCGCCGAAAAAAACAAAAACGAAGCGCGGTCTCTCGCGCTTCGTTGTTAATTGGCCCCTGGGTGGGCCAAGTCCCGGGGGCATGCGGGGGTTAATAAAAATGAATGGGGGGGCCTGTAAGGCACCCCCAAGCCCCGGGGACCACCACCCCCGGGGCTTATATTTCGAAATGGT
The DNA here is from genome assembly GCA_963921515.1 of Calotriton arnoldi. Lineage (NCBI taxonomy): Eukaryota > Metazoa > Chordata > Amphibia > Caudata > Salamandridae > Calotriton > Calotriton arnoldi. Next base: position 509 of record CAWUFW010025910.1, on the reverse strand, counting down.
GCGGGAGGGCTCTCGGCCCTCCCGCAGCCCCGGGACCGCCACCCCGGGGCTTATTTTTAAAAAAATTAAAAGACCTGTGTGGGGGCTCAAACCCCCACACGCCCGGGGACCGCCACCTCCCGGGGCACTAAGGAAATACATGTGGGGGTCCGTTTCGGACCCTGAAGCCCCGGGGACCACCACCTCCCCGGGGCTATGTAGATGTGGGGAGGGGGCAGTGCGGCCCCCTCCTGGAGCCTGTGGTGGCCCTGGGGACCGCCACCCCCAGGGCCGGCTCCTGCAGTGTCCCGGGGTGCCTACCCCGGAACACTGTAGTTTGCAATGACAGGACGGGAGCCTCGCGGCTCCCGTCCTGTCATTGCAAACTGCTTGGATTTTGGAAGAGAGAGCAGGAAACCTGCTCTCTCTTCCAAAATTCAAGCAAATTGCTTTTCCACACAGGGAGCTGCATGTCAGCAGATCCCCATGTGGAAAAGCAATGCCGGCTCCCGAAGGACGCGGGGAGCCGG
>CAWUFW010025909.1:0-38972 GCA_963921515.1 Calotriton arnoldi | reverse complement strand
GAAAATGGTAGTCTGTATTTTAGAGTGGGTGTATCAAAGGTTATATTCAGGTGTGAGGAGGTGCATCAGATTATCACGTGGATGATGTCATCAGTGATGTCATCAGTGATGACATTTGAGATATCATCAGTGATGTCATCAGTGATGTCACTGACCATGTCATGAATGATGTAATATGTGACATCATCAGCAGTGCATTGCTGGGGTGCGAGTTATAGTTAACTCAACTAACTATAACGGCCGAAATTCTCTGGTCTTGTACAAGTGAAATGTCCAACTAACTATAACGTCCCTGAAACCTGTGGCTTTTTTCAGTCAGTTTCTAAGGTTTTTTAAATGCTAATTTCTAACTATAACGTCCCTGAAACCTATGTTTTTTTCAGTGAATTTCAAAGGTTTTTAAATGCTAATTTCTAACTATAACGTCCCTGAAATCCATAGTTTTTTCAGTGAATTTCAAAGGATTTTTAAATGCTAATTCCTAACTATAAAGTCCCTGAAACCTATGATTTTTTCAGTGAATTTCAAAGGTTTTTTATTTTTTTTTATCCACAATATCAAAGTATCAAAAATACATACAGATCTGATAACAAGACATGAAAGCAATTCATTTCATTCCATTATACCACAAAACAAAGTTGAGATAAATTAAATTGGATTATCATTCCACTCAACAATTCATATGATCGGCCATTGCCCCCCATATATATATACCTAATTTGCGTTTCCTTGATCCTTTTAGAGAATAGAGACTATGCTCCAAGTTATACATATTATAGAACCGGGCTCGCCAGATTGCAAAAGATGGTACTTCCGGTTGAAGCCAAGAAGACGCTACACATAGTCGAGCAACCGCTGTAGCAATAAAGAGCAAATATCGGAGTTTATACATGGGTCTCCCTTGCTCGAGATCCTCGCCGGTCCCCAACAACATCATAGAGGCAGATATTTTAACGCTGACCCCCGAAATTTCTGTCATAAATTTCTCTATATGTCGTATATATGGCCCTAGTTTGACACAATCAAAAAAAATATGAAGACTATCAGCGTTATCCATACCACATCGAAAGCATTTGCCATCATTACCCCTCCCCCATTTCATCATCGTGACGGGAGTATAATAGAGATTAAATACAGTTTTGTAAAACTGGGCTTTAAGATTCGCCGACAGACAAATTTCCCCGGCAACAGCAATTGCCTTCTCTATAGACACCCCTGGCTCTCCCACTTTTGCTGCCCACTTACAATTGTGTTTTTCCAGATCATCCCTCCTTGACTCTAATAGGATTGTATAAAGAGCCCCTATCTTTTCTTGGCCCCTAATAGCTTCGACTATTTTATGTGGTACCATAGTCGTGGATAATTTGCTCAGGAAATCTCGTATTTGTAAGAATTTTAAAAAATGATTCTTATGGAGAAGAAATTTTGCTGCTAAATCTGTAAAAGAAGCATAAAGCCCCCGACTTCATAAAAGTCCCCTATTTGAGAGATGCCATTCTGTCTCCAACTACTAACGACTTGGTCATGAAATATTGGTGGCAATATGCCTACGGCCGTAGTTGGAGTATAGGTTAGCAAAGGTTATCTCGTCCCTGGTCTCCCCAAAACAACATGGATTTATTCCTGGCCGGGGAACTGTGAATCATATTAGCAGAATTGTGACGCTCTTTGATATTGCTCAGGTCGAAGCTAGGGACCTGGGGCTGATCCTGCTCGATGCCGAGAAGGCATTCGATCGTGTGGCCTGGGATTTCCTTTGGGGGGTTATGCAGTCGATGGGGTTTGGTCAGGGTTTTATCCAGGCTGTAAAAGTATTATATCGATCACCTTCGGCAAGGATCTGCTCTATGGGTCTGGCATCAGGCCCCATAAAAATTTCAAGAGGCACACGGCAGGGTTGCCCATGCTCTCCCCTCCTGTTTGCCCTTTATATCAATCCTTTTCTAAGAATGTTAGAGAGAAGTACCCAGATTAAACCTTTTCGCGTTTTGGAAGACCAGTTTCGTGTCTTTGCATATGCTGATGACATTACCATCATAACATCGGATCCCCTCTTGGCTATATCTGAAGTAGAACGCTTAGCATGCGAGTTTGGCGTGGTTTCGGGCTATAAGATGAATACATCTAAAACCCAGATTTTGTGTACAAAACAGATCATGGCCCACGATCCTAGAGTGGTTAAGGAAGTCACATATCTGGGTATTAAGATCCGAGAAAACTTGAAAGATCTGGTTGATATTAACTGGGGGGATATCACTACCAGGGTAAAGCAACTGTTAGATAGTTGGGATTGCCTACATCTTTCTCTGGTAGGTAGAGCAAACATTCTCAAAATGAATATTATCCCTAAGGTGTTGTACTTCTTTAGGTCTATACCGTTGGAGGTATCCTGCGCCCAGCTTCAACATCTGCAGGCACTTTGCGCCAAGTTCTTGTGGGCTCCAGGGAAACCCAGGAGAGCAATGCATTATATGACTCTTCCCAGAGAAAGGGGGGGGGTCAGTCCCCGATTTTACATTGTATCACTACTCTTGTCTCTTATTGAATATGCGGTTATTGTTGACTGGAGAAGAAGTCAGCAATACGGCTGAGGCTCCCTCAAATTATCAGATGGTGTTAGGTAAAGAGGTCAAGAACTGCCTGTTCAAAAAATTGGATAGGAGCTATTATAAAGAACACGTTTTAAAATTTTAGGGGCAGCTTTTAAAGTTTGGAATGTGGTTCGCAAATACTTACAAATTCGGGGATTACATTTTTATACTCCAAAGGTTTTTTAAATGCTAATTTCTAACTATGCCTACAGAGTTAGGACATGTGCAGAAAGAGGAAGAAAAGCACAGAAAGAAGTAAGAGAAATGCAGAAAGAGGCAACAGAGGTCCAGAAAGACGAAGAAAGGTGCAGAAAGAAGCAATAGATATGCAGAAAGAACCAACAGAGGGGCAGAAAGAGGCCTTGTTGCAAAGTCATCCTGTGCTCCCAACATTTTGCTGACTGGTACTGGTGGTAACTGACTCTGACTAACCAGGCCCGGAGCCAGTGCTATGCTGGAAGACACTTAGAATACAATGAAAACACCTACATACACTAGGGTACACTATGGGTTGGGGTACCCCTGTGATTGGCATAACCTCCCCTGTAAGGCCCTAGTACATAATAGGGCAGGGGGATTAAAACTACCTCTAGGTCAGAGGTGCAGAAAGAGGCAAGAGAAGTGCAGAAAGAAGCAACAGAGGTGCCAAAACAGGCATGAGAGGTACAGAAAGAGACAAGAGAGGTGCAGAAAGAGGCAGGAGGGTGCAGAAAGAAGGAAGAGAAGTACAGAAAGAAGCAACAGAGGTGCTGAAAGAGGCGGGAAGGGTGCAGAAAGATCAAGAGAAGTGCAGAAAGAACCAACAGAGGTACAGAAAGAGGCAAAAGAGGTGCAGAAACATGCAGGAAAGGTACAGAAAGAGGGAACACGGGTGCAGAAAGAGGCAAGAGAGGTACAGAAAGAGAAAAGAGGGGTGCAGAAAGAGGCAAGAGGGGTGCATAAAGAAGCAAGTGAGGTGCAGAAAGACGGAAGAGGGGTACAGAAAGAAGGAAGAGAAGTGCAGAAAGAAGCAACAGAGGTGCTGAAAGAGGCAAGAGGAGTGCAGAAAGAGGTAGGAGAGGTGCACAAAGAGGCAAGAGAGGTACAGAAAGAGGCAGGAGGGGTGCAGAAAGAAGGAAGAGAAGTGCAGAAAGAGGCAAAAGAATTGCTGAAAGAAGCAACAGAGATGGAGAAAGAAGCAAGAGAAGTGCAGAAAGAGGCAAGTGAGGGGCAGAAAGAAGCAAGAGCAGTGCAGAAAGAACCAACAGAGGTGGAAAAAGAAGCAAGAGCGGTACAGAAAAAGGTAGAAGAGGTGCACAAAGAGGCAAGGGAGGTGCAGAAAGAGGCAGGAGGGGTGCAGAAAGAAGTAAGAGAAGTGCAGAAAGAAGCAACAGAGGTGCTGAAAGAGGCGCGAAGGGTGCAGAAAGAGCAAGAGAAGTACAGAAAGAACCAACAGAGGTACAGAAAGAGGCAAAAGAGGCGCAGAAACAGGCAGGAAAGGTGCAGAAAGAGGGAGCAGGGGTGCAGAAAGAAGCAAGTGAAGTATAGAAAGAGGCAACAGAGGTGCATAAAGACCCAAGAGAGGTGCAGAAACAAGCAAAAGAAGTGCAGAAAGAGGCAAGAGAATTGCTGAAACAAGCAACAGAGGTGTGGAAAGAAGCAAAAGAAGTGCAGAAAGAGGCAAGTGAGGTGCAGAAAGAGGCAAGAGTGGTGCAGAAAATGGCAAGAGAAAAGCAGAAAGAGGCAAGAGGGATGCGAAAAAGGGAAGAAGGGTGCAGAAAGAAGCAAGAGATGTACAGAAAGAAGCAAGAGAAGTGCAGAAAGGGGCAAGAGAGGTGCAGGAAGAGGCAAGAGAGGTTCAGAAAGAGGCAAGGGAAGTACAGAAACAGGCACTAGAAATGCACAAAGAGGCAAGAGAGGAGCAGAAAGAGGCAAGAGGGGTATAGAAAGAAGCAGGAGAAATGCAGAAAGAGGCAGGAGGGGTGCAGAAAGAAGCAAGTGAGGTGCAGAAAGAGGAAAGAGAATTGCTGAAAGAAGCAACAGAGATGTAGAAAGAGGCAAGAGGGGTGCAGAAAGAGGTAGGAGAGGTGCACAAAGAGGCAAGAGAGGTACAGAAAGAGGCAGGAGGGGTGCAGAAAGAAGGAAGAGTAGTGCAGAAAGAAGCAACAGAGGTGCTGAAAGAGGCGCAAAGGGTGCAGATAGAGCAAGGAGAAGTGCAGAAAAAAGCAACAGAGGTACAGAAAAGGGAAAAAGAGGTGCAGAAACAGGTAGGAAAGGTGCATAAAGAGGGGAGAGGGGTGCAGAAAGAGGCAAGAGGGTTGCAGAAAGAAGCAAGTGAGGTGCAGAAAGATGGAAGAGGGGTACAGAAAGAAGGAAGAGAAGTGCAGAAAGAAGCAACTGGGGTGCTGAAAGAGGTAGGAGAGGTGCACAAAGAGGCAAGAGAGGTACACAAAGAGGCAGAAGGGGTGCAGAAAGAAGGAAGAGAAATGCATAAAGAGGCAAAAGAATTGCTGAAAGAAGCAACAGAGGTGTAGAAAGAAGCAAGAGAAGTGCAGAAAGAGGCAAGTGAGGTGCAGAAAGAAGTAAGAGCAGTGCAGAAAGAAACGACGGTGCAAAAAGAAGCAAGAGCAGTATAGAAAAAGGTAGAAGAGGTGCACAAAGAGGCAAGAGAGGTACAGAAAGAGGCAACAGAGGTGCAGAAACAGGCAGGAAAGGTGCAGAAAGAGGGAACAGGGGTGCAGAAAGAGTCAAGAGAGGTGCAGAAAGAGGGAAGAGGGGTGCAGAAAGAGGCAAGAGTATTGCTGAAAGAAGCAACAGAGGTGTACAAAGAAGCAAGAGAAGTGCAGAAAGAGGCAAGTGAGGTGCAGCAGTGCAGAAAGAACCAACAGAGGTGCAAAAAGAAGCAAGAGTGGTACAGAAAAATGTAGAAGAGGTGCACAAAGAGGCAAGAGAGGTACAGAAAGAGGCGCGAAGGGTGAAGAAAGAGCAAGAGAAGAGCAGAAAGAGCCAACAGAGATACAGAAAGATGCAACAGAGGTGCAGAAAGATGTAAAAGAGGTGCAGAAACAAGTAAGAGAAGTGCATAAAGAAGCAACAGAGATGTAGTAAGGGGGAAGTGGGGTGGAGAAGGAGGCAAGAGGGATACAGAAAGAAACGAGAGAGGTGCAGAAAGAGGGAAGAGAAGTGCAGAAAGAAGCAACAGAGGTGCTGAAAGAGGTGCGAAAAGTACAGAAAGAAGGAAGAGAAGTGCAGAAAGAACCAACAGAGGTACAGAAAGAGACAAGAGAAGTTCAGAAAGAGGCAGCAGGGGTGCAGAAACAGGCAGAAGAGGTGCAGAAAGAGAGAACAGGAGTGCAGAAAGAGAGAAGAGGGGTGCCGAAAGAGGCAAGAGTGGTGCAGAAATTTGCAAGAGAGGTGCAGAAAGAATCAAGAGCAGTGCACTAAGAAACAACAGAGGTGCAGAAGGAGGCAAAAGGGGTACATAAATAGGCAAAAGTAGAGCAGAAACAAGCAAAAGAGATGTGGAAAGAGGCTAGAGGGGTGCAGAAAGAGGCAAGAGAGGTGCAGAAAGAGGCAAGAGAGGTGCACGAAGAAGGGTGCAGAAAGAGGTAAGTGGGGAGCAGAAAGAAGCAAGAGAGGTATAGAAAGAAGCAAGAGAAGTGCAGAAAGAAACAACAGAGGTGTAGAAAAAAGCAAGAGCAGTGCAGAAAGAACCAACAGAGGTGCAGAAAGTGGCAAGAGGGTTGCACAAAGAAGTAAGAGAAGTGCAGAAAGAAGCAAAAGAGGTGCAGATAGAGGCAAGAGAAGTTAAGAAAGAGGCATCAGAGGTGCAGAAACAAGCAGAAGTGCAGAAAGAGGGAACAGGGGTGCAGAAAGAGAGAAGAGGGGTGCCGAAAGAGACAAGAGGGGTGCAGAAATGTACGAGAGGTGCAGAAAGAAGCAAGAGCATTGCAGTAAGAAACAACAGAGATACAGAAGGAGGCAAGAGGGGTGCAGAAAGAGGCAAGAGCAGTGCAAAAAGAACCAAGAGATGTGCAGGAAAAGGGAAGAAGGGTACAGAAAGAGGCACGAGGGGTGCAGAAAGAAGGAAAAGAAGTGCAGAAAGAAGCAACAGAGGTGCTGAAAGAGACATGAAGGGTGCAGAAAGAGGCAAGAGAAGTGCAGGAAGAAGCAACAGAGGTACAGAAAGAGGCAAGAGTGGTGCAGAAAGAGGGAAGAGAGGTATAGAAAGAGGCAAGAAAGTTGCACAAAGAGGGAAAAGGGCTGCAGAAAGAGGCAACATGGGTGCAGAAAGAAGCAAGTGAGTTGCAGAAAGAGGCAAGAGAGGTGCAGAAAGAGGCAAGAGAGGTGCAGAAATAGGCAATAGAAGTGCAGAAAGAGGCAAGAGAATTGCTGAAAGAAGCAACAGAGGTGTAGAGAGAAGAAAGAGAAGTGCAGAAAGAGGCAAGTGAGATGCAGAAAAAGGCAAAAGAGGTGCAGAAAGAGGGAAGACGAGTGCAGAAAGAGACAAAAGGGGTGTAGAAAGAAGCAAGACAGGTGCATAAAGAAGGAATGGGAAGTGCAGAATGAAGCAACAGGGGTGCAGAAAGAGGCAAGAGAAGTGCAGAAAAAAGCAACAGAGGTGCAAAAGGAGGCAAGAGAACTGCAGAAAGAGGCAAGAGAGTTGAGAGGGAGCAGGGGTGCAGACAGAGGCAAGAGAGGTGCAGAAACAGGTAAGAGGGGTGCAGAAATAGGCAAGAGGGGTGCAGAAATTTGCAAGAGAGGTGCAGAAAGAAGCAAGAGCAGTGCAAAAGAACCAACAGAGGTGCAAAAAGAGGCAAGTGAGATGCAGAAGGAGGCAAGAGAACTGCAGAAAGAGGAAAGAGAATTGCAGAAACAGGCAAAAGGGGTGCAGAAAGAGGGAACAGGTGGGCAGACTGAGGCAAGAGAGGTACAGAAAGAGAGAAGAGGGGTGCAGAAAAAGGCAAGAGGGATGCAGAAATTTGGAGCAGAGTTCAGAAAGAAGCAAGAGCAGTGCAGAAAGATCCAACAGAGGTGCAGAAAGATCCAACAGAGGTGCAGAAAGAGGCAAGAGGGGTACAGAACGAAACAAAAGAGATACAGAAAGAACCAACAGATGTGCAAAAAGAGGCAAAAGGGGTGCAGAAAGGGTTAGGAGAGGTGCACAAAGAGGCAAGAGGGGTACAGAAAGAGGCAGGAGGAGTGCAGAAAAAAGGAAGAGAACTTCAGAAAGAAGCAACAGAGGTGCTGAAAGAGGCACGAAGGGTGCAGAAAGAGACAAGAGAGGTGCAGAATGAAGCAAAAGAGGTACAGAAAGAGGCAAGAGTGGTGCAGAAAGAGGGTAGAGAGGTGAAGAAAGAGGCAAGAGAGTCGCACAAAGAGGAAAGGGGTGCAGAAAGAGGCACAAGGGGTGCAGAAAGAAGCAAGTGAGGTGCAGAAAGAGGCAAGAGAGGTGCAGAAAGAGACAAGAGAGGTGCAGAAACAGGCAACAGAAGTGTTGAAAGAGGCAAGAGAGGTGCAGAAAGAGGCAAGAGAACTGCAGAAATAGGCATGAGAGTTGGAGAAAGAGGCAAGTGAGGTGCAGAAGGAGGTAAGAGAACTGCAGAAAGAGGCAAGAGAGTAGCAGAAACAGGCAAAAGGGGTGCAGAAACAGGGAACAGGTGGGCAGACTGAGGCAAGAGAGGTGCAGAAAGAGGGAAGAGGGTTGCAGAAAGAGGCAAGAGGGGTGCAGAAAAAAGCAACAGAGGTGCAGAAAGAAGCAAAAGAAGTGCAGAAAGAAGCAACAGAGGTGCAGAAAGAGGCAAGAGGTGTGCAGAAAGAGGCAAGAGAGGTGCAGAAACAAGTAGGAGAGGTGCAGAACGAGGGAACAGGGGTGCAGAAAGAGGCAAGAGTGGTACAGGAAGAAGCAAGTGAGGTGCAGAAAGAGGCAAGAGAGGTGCAGAAAGAGGCAGGAGAGGTACAGAAAGTGGAAGAGAAGCAGAAAGAGGCAAAAGAAGTACAGAAAAATAAGAAAGTTGCAGAAAGAAGCAACAGAAATGCAGAAAGTGGCCAGATAGGCGCAGAAAGAAGCAAGAGTGGTTTGCACACCATTAGTACCAATTTAACACCCACATTAAGCAATAAGTAACAGGTGACCATTCTAGGTTTCAAAGGGCCTTCCACCAAGCTGTAACACTTGTCGCTGCATTTTTGGTAACATTTGAGCCGTTTGAGCTAGAAACAAGGCTTTTTTTGTTCAAATCTGCAGATTAGGCAGCAGATGATGGATTATGTGGCTTATGCGGAAAATGTATAATTGTGCAAAAGTCAGTGCAGCCAGTCGCATAATTCCAGTGGCCCTGCTCATACCTCTGACTAGGTCCAGAAGTACTCCTCAGTAATTCCTTCTTTTTTTTGTCTCATTGAGTTCATAATTTAGCTTCTATGGAAACGAGGAAGACTAAACCTGAAGTTACCACTCCACTACACAGACTACCATACCACATAATTACTCTCCTGTAACACATAATCCCACTCTACATAATTCCTATACACTAAATACCACATACTTTCTATCCACATAATTTCACTGCACAACATACCACATAATTCCACTACACACAAAGTACATCCACTCCACTCCAAAAAAATTAGTAAAAAACTTTTAGATTTACAACGCCAATAGCTCTAACTCTTGCAAATGCGAGACCTATTACATTACAAATGCTACTTTAACTGGTAGTCACTTTTACAGAGTGGTGGAGAAAGGGGGCTGGGCCTCCAACCAGCGCTCAGGAATTCCACTGCTTAGGACTTACAGGAGATACCAGGAGGGCTACTTGGCCGCCAAAGTCCCTCAGGAGTAAAGTGGACTTCATCCCCCAACCAGTACTGTGCCAAGAATCGCATTTGCAGAGTGGTGGAGAAAGGTGAGCGTGGCCTCAGAAGACCTCTCAGCAATCCCACTGTGTAGGACTTACTGGAGGTAACAGGAGGGGTAGTTGGCCCCCAAGATGAATCTTGGGGGCCAACTACCCGTCCTATTACCTCCAGTAAGTCCCACATAGCAGGATTGCTAAGTTCTCATAGCAGGCCACGCCCCCTTTCCCCACCACTCTGCAAATGCACTTCCTGGTGCGCTCTTGGATGGGGATTAAAGTCCCCTTCGCTGCTGGGGGTCCTTAGGGGCCAACTAGCCTACCTGATACCTCCAGTATGTCCCAGATAGTGGGAATGCTGAAAGGTGGACACAGGCCATGCCCCCTTTCTCCACCACTTCACAAACGTGCCTCCTGGCACGTTCTGGGTTGGGGAATTAAGTCCCCTTGAATCCTGAGGGTCCCTAAGGGCCAACTAGCCCACCAGGTACCTCCAGTAAGTCCCACACAGATGGATTGCTGAGAGTGGTCCGAGGCCACGCCCCCTTTTTACACCACTCTGCAAACACACCTCCTGGCGCACTGCTGTTTGGGGGATGAAGTCCACTTTAGTCCTGAGGTCCTCAGGACACAAGAGGACCTCATCGCCCCACCAGCAGTGTGCCACTAGGAAATTTAGACAAAGCTACAGCCCGAACTGCTGAACGGAAGTACACCAAATTTGGCAAAAAGGTAGGTCTTGGTCCAGAAAGTGTGCTTTTTTTTTAAATGGTGTAAATCCGTTCAGTAGTTGCTGAGAAATTAAAAAAAATCAAAATTTATATATCTGAGCACCGAGGAGGGTTCACAAACCCTCCCGAGCACGAGCTTAATTCTGATTGGCTGCCAACACTCCAAACCAGAATGTGTTGGCAGTCATCTTGTGACTCGGTAACCGAGTCACAAGAAAACTGTAGAAAAAACATAAAAAAATAAGAAAAGGGGGCAGGGTAGAAAAACCCTGACCCCCTAGGCCTGCTCAGGGGGTCCCACAAGGACCCCCAGGGCCAAAAAAAAGCATTTTTTAAAAATAATTTCGGCTGAATTTGCGTTGGGTGCGCGAATCCGGCCGAATTTATTTTAAAAAAACGAAGCGCGGTCTCCCGTGCTTCGTTTGTTTCAAGCCCCTGGGTGGCCAGGTCCCGGAGGCAATTTCTTAATTATGGTGTGGGGGCCTGTGGGGGCCCCCACAGCCCCAGGGACTGCCAGCTCCCCGGGGCTTTGTTTATCATATGAGGAGGGGGCACACGGCCTCCCCGCAGCCCCGGGGACCGCCACCTCCCCGGGGCTTTTTGTTAAAAAATGCGTGAGGGGGCTCCAGCCCCCCCACACTGCCCCAGGGACCGCCACCTCCCAGAGCATTCCTAATTATGTGTGGGGGGCCTCACAGGCCCCCCCCAAGCCCCGGGGACCACCACCTCCCCTGGGCTTAAATTATTGTAAATAAGTGTGGGGGGCAGCTCCTGCCCCTCCCCACACTGCCCCAGGGACCACCACCTCCTCGGTCAATTTTAAATAAAGGGCAGGGGTCCGTTGCGGACCCCCGGGGACCACCGCCTCCCCGGGGCTTTAAAAATGCTGGGAGGGGGCCGCGCGGCCCCCCTCCTGGAGCCCTCGATGGCCCTGGGGACCACCACCCCCCAGGGCCGGCTCCTGCAATGTCCCGGGGTGCCCGACCCCGGGACATTGCTGTTTGCTATGGCAGAGCGGGAGCATGGCTCCTGCCCTGCCATAGCAAACACTGCTTTGCTTAGTTGAAGCGAGAGCAGGAAACCTGCTCTCGCATCAACGAAGCAAAGTAGAATTGCTTTGCAAAAGCAATGCTGGCTCCCGCAGGAGGCAGGGAGCCGGCAGGGACTGTGGGGGCATTGTGGCTCCCCCCACGGTCCCCATCAAAGAAGCCAGGCCCCGGGGATGGGGTCACCTGGGCCAGAAGTGGCCCAGGTAAGGGGGGCCACACGGCCCCCCTACCGAATAAAAAAATACATAAATAAATAAAAAAAGAGGCAATGCCCCGGGGGATGGGGTCCCCGGGGCAGATAAAGGCCTCAGGAGGGGGGCCATGCAGCCCCCCTCCATTAAAAATGAAAAAATATGTATATGTGGCCATGCCCTGGGGGATGGGGTCCCCGGGGCCAAAATTGGCCTCGGGAGAGAGGCCACCTGGCCACCCTCCCGAATTAAAAAATAAATAAATAAAAAGAAAGAGGCAATGCTCCGGGGGATGGGGATGGGGTCCCAGGGCCGAAATTGGCCTTGGGAGGGGGGCTGAGCGGCCCCCATCCATTTTTATTTTTTTAAATGTGGCAGGCCCTGGGGGATGGGGTCCCCAGGGCCCAAAAAAGATTGAAAGAAGGGGGGACACACAGCCCCCCTTCTAACAATTTTTTTTTTTTTAAAAGCCGGCATCTCGCCGGAGGCCCCGCCCCCTCCCTGCACCTCTCTGCAAATGCACCTTGTGGCGCGTTCTAAGTTGGGGGATTAAGTTCCCTTGACTACTGAGGGTCCCTGGGGGCCAATTAGCCCACCAGGTACCTGCAGTAAGCGCCACACAGCTGGATTACTGAGAGGTGGTCTGAGGCCACGCCCCTTTTTACACCACTCTGCAAACGTGCCTCGTGGCGCACTGCTGGTGGGGTGATGAGGTCCTCTTGTGTCCTGAGGACCTCAGGACTACAGTGGACTTCATCCCCCAAACAGTAGTGCACCAGGAGGCGTGTTTGCAGAGTGGTGTAAAAAGGGGGCGTGGCCTCGGACCACTCTCAGAAATCCAGCTGTGGGGGACTTACTGGAGGTACCTGGTGGGCTAGTTGGCCCCTAGGGACCCTCAGGATTCAAGGGGACTTAATCCCCCAACCCAGAACCCGCTAGGAGGCACGTTTTCAGAGTGGTGGAGAAAGGGGGCGTGGCCTGTGTCCACCTTTCAGCAAGCCCACTATCTGGGACATACTGGAGGTATCAGGTAGGCTAGTTGGCCCCTAAGGACCCTCAGCAGCGAAGGGGACTTTAATCTCCATCCAAGAGCGCGCCAGGAAGTGCGTTAGCAGAGTGGTGGGGAAAGGGGGCATGGCCTGCTATGAGAACTTAGCAATCCTGCTATGTGAGACTTACTGGAGGTAATAGGAGGGGTAGTTGGCCCCCAAGATTCACATTGGGGGCCAACTACCCCTCCTGTTATCTCCAGTAAGTCCTACACAGTGGGATTGCTGAGAGGTCTTCTGAGGCCACGCTCACCTTTCTCCACCACTCTGCAAATGCGCTTCCTGGCACAGTACTGGTTGGGGGATGAAGTCCACTTTACTCCTGAGGGACTGTGGCGGCCAAGTAGCCCTCCTGGTATCTCCTGTAAGTCCTATGCAGCGGAATTCCTGAGCGCTGGTTGGAGGCCCAGCCCCCTTTCTCCACCATTCTGCAAACGTGACTACCAGTTAAAGAAGCATTTGTAATGTAATAGGTCTCGCATTTGCAAGAGTTAGAGCTATTAGCGTTGTAAATCTAAAAGTTTTTTACTAATGTTTTTTGGAGTGGAGTGGATGTACTTTGTGTGTAGTGGAATTATGTGGTATGTTGTGCAGTGAAATTATGTGGATAGAAAGTATGTGGTTCTTAGTGTATAGGAACTATGTAGAGGGCGATTATGTGTTATGGAGAGTAATTATGTGGTATGGTAGTCTGTGTTGTGGAGTGGTAACCTCAGGTTTAGTCTTCCTCGTTTCCATAGAAGATAAATTATAAACTCAATGAGACAAAAAAAAGAAGGAATCACTGAGGAGCACTTCTGGACCTAGTCAGAGGTATGAGCAGGGCCACTGGAATTATGCAATTGTTTGGCAGCACCGACTTTTGCACAATTATACATTTTCCGCATTAGCCACATAATCCATCATCTGCTGCCTAATCTGCAGATTTGAACAAAAAAAGCCTTGTTTCTAGCTCAAACGGCTCAAATGTTACCAAAAATGCAGTGACAAGTGTTACAGCGTGGTGGAAGGCCCTGTGCAAACCTAGAATGGTCACTTGTTACTTAGTGCTAAATGTGGGTGTTAAATTGGTACTAATGGTGTGCAAACCACTCTTGCTTCTTTCTGCGCCTCTCTTGCGACTTTCTGCATTTCTGTTGCTTCTTTCTGCAACTTTCTTTTTTTTCTGCATTTCTTTTGCCTCTTTCTGCTCATCTCTTCCACTTTCTGCACCTCTCTTGCCTCTTTCTGCACCTCGGTTGCCTCTTTCTGCACCTCACTTGCTTCTTCCTGTACCCCTCTTGCCTCTTTCTGCACCCCTGTTCCCTCTCTCTGCACCTCTCCTGCTTGTTTCTGCACCTTTCTTGCCTCTTTCTATACTTCTCTTGCCTCTTTCTGCACCTCTGTTGCGTCCTTCTGCACTTCTCTTGCTTCTTTCTGCACCTCTGTTGCTTCTTTCTGCACCCCTCTTGCCTCTTTCTGCAACCCTCTTCCCTCTTTCTGCTCCTCTCTTGCCTCAGTCTGCCCACCTGTTCCCTGTTTCTGCACCCCTTTTGCCTGTTTCTGCAACTCTCTTGCCTCTTTCTGCAGTTCTCTTGCCTCCTTCTACACCTCACTTGCCTCTTTCTGCAACTCTCTTGCCTCTTTCTGCAGTCCTCTTGCCTCTTTCTGCACCTCACTTGCTTCTTTCTGCACCCCTTTTGCCTGTTTCTGCACCCCTCTTTCCTGTTTGTGCAACTCTCTTGCCTCTTTCTACACCTCTCTTCCCTCTTTCTGCACCACTCTTGCCTCTTTCTGTACCTCTGTTGCTTCTTTCTGCACCTCTCTTGTCTCTTTCTGCACCCTTCGTGCCTCTTTCAGCACCTCTGTTGTTTCTTTCTGCAGTTCTCTTCCTTCTTTCTGCACCACTCCTGCCTCTTTCTGTACCCCTCTTGCCTCTTTGTGCACCTCTCCTAACCCTTTCTGCACCCCTCTTGCCTCTTTTTGCACATCTGTTTGTTCTTTCTGCACCTCTTTTGCTTCGTTCTGCACTTCACTTGCCTCTTTCTGTACCCCTCTTGCCTCTTTCTGCACCTCTGTTTGTTCTTTCTGCACTGCTCTTGCTTCTTTCTGCACCTCTGTTCCAAATTTCTGCATCTCTCTTGCCTTTTTCTGCACCCCTCTTCTCTCTTTCTGCACCTCTCTTGCCTTAGTCTGCCCACCTATTCCCTCTTTCTTCACCCCTTTTGCCTGTTTCCGCAACTCTCTTTCCTCTTTCTGCAGTTCTCTTGCCTCCTTCTACATCTCACTTGCCTCTTTTTGCACCTCTGTTGGTTCTTTTGCCCTGCTATTGCTTCTTTCTGCACCTCTCATGCGAATTTCTGCACCCCTCTTGCCTCTTTCTGCACCCCTCTTACCTGTTTCTGCACCTCGCTTGCCTCTGTCTGCACCCCTGTTCCCTTTTGTTACCTCTTTTGCCTGTTTCTGCAACTCTCTTGCCTCTTTCTGCAGTTCTCTTGCCTCCTTCTGCACCTCTGTTGCTTCTTTCTGCACTTCTCTTGCCTCTTTCTGCGCCCCTGTTGCTTCATTCTTCACTTCCCATGCTTCTTTCTGCACCTGTCTTGCTTCTTTCTGCACCCCTTTTGCCTCTTTCTTCATCTCACTTGCCTCTTTCTGCACTTCTCTTGCTTCTTTCTACACCTCTGTTGCTTCTTTCAGCAATTCTCTTGCCTCTTTCTGCTCTTCTCTTGCCTGTTTCTGTACCTCTCTTCCCTCTTTCTATACCTCTCTTGCCTCTTTCTGCACCTCTCTTGCCTCTTTCTGCACCTCACTTGCTTCTTTCTGCACCCTTGTTGCCTCTTTCTGCATCCCTCTTCCCTCTTTGTGCAACTCTCTTGCCTCTTTCTACACCTCTCTTCCCTCTTTCTGCACCTCTCTTGCCTCTTTCTGTACCTCTGTTTCTTCTTTCTGCACTTTTCTTGCCTCTTTATGCACCCTTCATGCCTCTTTCAGCACCTCTGTTGCTTTTTTCTGAACTTCTCATCCTTCTTTCTGCACCCCTCGTGCCTCTTTTTGCACACTTCTTCCGTTTTCCTGCACGTCTCTTGGTTCTTTTTGCACTGCTCTTGCCTCTTTCTGCACCCCTCTTGCCTTCTTCTGTATCTCTGTTGTTTCTTACTGGACAGCTCTTGCTTCTTTCTACACCTCTCTTGAAAATTTCTGCACCCTTCTTGTCTCTTTCGGCATCCCTATTTTCTCTTTCTGCACCCCTGTTCCCTCTTTCTGCACCTCTTCTGCCTGTTTCTGTACCTCTGATGCCTCTTTCTGAACTTCTCTTGCCTCTTCCTGGACCTCTTTTGCTTCTTTCTGCACTTCTCTTGCTTCTTTCTGCAACCCTATTGCCTTTTTCTGCACCTCTGTTGGTTCTTTCTGCACTGCGCTTGCTTCTTTCTACACCTCTCTTGCTTCTTTCTGCACCCCACTTGCCTCTTTCTGCACCCTTCTTCCCTCTTTGTGCACCTCTCTTGCCTCTTTTTGTACCTCTCTTGCCTCTTTCTGCACCCTCTAGCTTCTTTCCGCATCTCTTTTGCTTGTTTCTGCTCTTCTTTTGCCTCTTTCTGTACACCTCTTGTCTCCTTCTGCACCTCTGTTGTTTTTTACTGAACTGCTCTTGCTTCTTTCTGCACCTCTCCTGCAAATTTCTGCACCACTCTTGCCTCTTTCAGCACCCTTCTTCTCTCTTTCTGCACCCCTGTTCCCTCTTTCTGCACCTCTTCTGCCTGTTTCTGCACCTCTGCTGCCTCTTTCTGAACTTCTCTTGTCTCATTCTGTGCCTCTGTTGGTTCTTTCTGCACTTCTCTTCCTTCTTTCTGCACTTTTCGCGCCTCTTTCAGCACCTCTGTTGCATCTTTCTGCACTTCTCTTCCCTCTTTCTGCACCCCATTCCCTCTTTCTGCACCTTTCTCATTTATTTCTGTATCCCTCTTGTCTCGTTCTCCACCCCACTTCCCCCTTACTACATCTCTGTTGCTTCTTTATGCACTTTTCTTACTTGTTTCTGCACCTCTCTTGCATCTTTCTGCACCTCTGTTGCGTCTTTCTGTACCTCTGTTGGCTCTTTCTGCACTTCTCTTGCTCTTTCCTCACCCTTCACGCCTCTTTCAGCACCTCTGTTGCTTCTTTCTGCACTTCTCTTCCTTCTTTCTTCACCCCTCCTGCCTCTTTCGGTACCTCTCTTGCCTCTTTGTGCACCTCTTCCACCTTTTTCTGTACCACTATTGCTTCTTTTTGCACCTCTGTTGGTTCTTTCTGCACTGCTCTTGCTTCTTTCTGCACCTCACTTGCCTCTTTCTGCATTTCTCTTGCTTCTTTTACACCTCTGTTGCTTCTCTCAGCAATTCTCTTGCCTATTTCTGCACTTCTCTTCCTTCTTTCTGCACCTCTCTTGACTCTTTCTACACCCCTGTTCCCTCTTTCTGCACCTTTCCTGCCTGTTTCTGCACCTCTCTTGCCTCTTTCTGTACTTCTCTTGCCTCCTTGTGCACCTCTTCTACCTTTTTCTGTACCGCTCTTGCTTCTTTTTGCACCCCTGTTGGTTCTTTCTGCACTGCTCTTGCTTCTTTCTGTACCTCACTTGCCTCTTTTTGCACTTCTCTTGCTTCTTTCTACACCTCTGTTGCTTCTTTCAGCAATTCCTTTGCCTCTTTCTGCACTTCTCTTCCTTCTTCCTGCACCTCTCCTGCCTCTTTATGTACCTCTCTTGCCTCTTTGTGCACCTCTCCTACCTCTTTCTGCATTCCTCTTGCCTCTTTCAGCACCCCTGTAGCTACTTTCTGCACTTCTCTTCCTTCTTTCTGTACCCCTCTTCTGTCTTTCTGTACCTCACTTGCTTCTTTCTGCATCCCTCTTGCCTATTTCTGCACCCCTCTCCCCTCTTTCTGCACCTCTGTTACCTCTTTCTACAACTTTCCTGCCTGTTTCTGCACCTCTCTTGCCTCTTTCTGTACATCTGTTGCTTTTTTCTGCACTTCTCTTGCTCTTTCTGCACCCTTTGCGCCTCTTTCAGCACCTCTGTTGCTTCTTTCTGCACTTCTCTTCCTTCTTTCTTTACCCCTCCTGCCTCTTTCGGTACCTCTCTTGCCTCTTTGTGCACCTCTTCTACCTTTTTCTGTACCACTATTGCTTCTTTTTGCACCTCTGTTGGTTCTTTCTGCCCTGCTCTTGCTTCTTTCTGCACCTCACTTGCCTCTTTCTGCACTTCTCTTGCTTCTTTGTACACCTATGTTGCTTCTCTCAGCAATTCTCTTGCCTCTTTCTGCACTTCTCTTGCTTGTTTCTGTACCTCTCTTCTGTCTTTCTGTACCTCACTTGGTTCTTTCTGCACCCCTCTTGCCTCTTTTGCACCCCTCTCCCCTCGTTCTGCACCTCTCTTGACTCTTTCTGCAGCCCTGTTCCCTCTTTCTGCACCTTTCCTGCCTGTTTCTGCACCTCTCTTGCCTCTTTCTGTACCTCTGTTGCTTTTTTCTGCACCTCTTCTACCTTTTTCTGTACCGCTCTTGCTTCTTTTTGCACCCCTGTTGGTTCTTTCTGCACTGCTCTTGCTTCTTTCTGTACCTCACTTGCCTCTTTCTGCACTTCTCTTGCTTCTTTCTACACCTCTGTTGCTTCTTTCAGCAATTCTCATGACTCTTTCTGCACTTATCTTCCTTCTTTCTGCACCCCTCCTGCCTCTTTCTGTACCTCTCTTGCCTCTTTGTGCACCTCTTCTACCTCTTTCTGCACTCCTCTTTCCTCTCTCAGCACCTCTGTTGCTTCTTTCTGCACTTCTCTTTCTGTACCCCTCTTCCTGCACCTTTCCTGCCTGTTTCTGCACCTCTCTTGCCTCTTTCTGTACCTCTGTTGCTTTTTTCTGCACTTCTCTTGCTCTTTCTGCACCTTTCACGCCTCTTTCAGCACCTCTGTTGCTTCTCTCTGCACTTCTCTTCCTTCTTTCTTCACCCCTCCTGCCTCTTTCTGTACCTCTCTTTCCTCTTTGTGCAGCTCTCCTACCTTTTTCTGCACACTTCTTGCCTCTTTTTGCACCTCTGTTGGTTCTTTCTGCACTGCTCTTGCTTCTTTCTGCTCCTCACTTGCCTTTTTCTGTACTTCTATTGCTTCTTTGACACATCTGTTGCTTCTTTCAGCAATTCTCTTGACTCTTTCTGCACTTCTCTTCCTTCTTTATGCACCCCTCCTCCTCTTTCTGTACGTCTCTTGCCTCTTTCTGCACCTCTCCTACCGCTTTCTGCGCCCCTCTTGCCTCTTTTTGCACCTCTGTTGGTTCTTTCTGCACTGCTCTTGCTTCTTTCTGCACCTCACTTGCCTCTTTCTGCACTTCTCTTGGTTCTTTCTG
Organism: Calotriton arnoldi; assembly: GCA_963921515.1. NCBI lineage: Eukaryota > Metazoa > Chordata > Amphibia > Caudata > Salamandridae > Calotriton > Calotriton arnoldi. The sequence continues at coordinate 20,176 of CAWUFW010025909.1, read as the reverse complement.
CACCTCTGTTACTTCTTTCAGCAATTCTCTTTCCTCTTTCTGCACCTCACTTGCTTCTTTCTGCACCCCTCTTGCCTCTTTCTGCTCCACTCTTGCCTCTTTGTGCATTTCTCTTGCCTGTTTCTGCACTTCCCTTGCCTCTTTCTGAACCTCTCTTGCCTCTTTCTGCATTTCTCTTGCTTCTTTCTGCACCTCTCTTGCTTCTTTCTGCACCCTTCTTCCCTTTTTGCATCCCTCTTGCCTCTTTCTGCTGTTCTTTTGCCATTTTCTGCACCTCTCTTGCCTCTTTCTGCACCTCACTTGCCTCTTTCTGCACTTCTCTTGCTTCTTTCCACAGCTCTGTTGCTTCTTTCAGCAATTCTCTTGCCTCTTTCTGCACTTCTTTTGTTGTTTCTGCACCTCTTTTGCGTCCTTATGCACCTCTGTTGCCTATTTCTACACCTCACTTGCTTCTTTCTGCACCCCTCTTGCCTCTTTCTGCATCCCTTTTCTCTTTCTGCACCTCTCTTGCCTCTTGCTGCACCCCTGTTCCCTCTTTCTGCACCTTTCCTGCCTGTTTCTGCGCCTCTTTTGCCTCTTTCTGTACCTCTGTTGGTTCTTTCTGCACTTCTCTTGCTCTTTCTACACCCTTCGCACCTCTTTCAGCACCTCTGTTGCTTCTTTCTGTACTTCTCTTCCTTCTTTCTGCACCCCTCCTGCCTCTTTCTGTACCTCTCTTGACTCTTTGTGCACCTCTTCTACCTTTTTCTGTACCGCTCTTGCTTCTTTTTGCACCTCTGTTTTTCTTTCTGCACTGCTCTTGCTTCTTTCTGCCCCTCACTTGCCTCTTTCTGCACTTCTCTTGCTTCTTTCTACACCTCTGTTGCTTCTTTCAGCAATTCTTTTGCCTCTTTCTGCACTTCTCTTCCTTCTTTCTGCACCCCTCCTGCCTCTTTCTGTACCTCTCTTGCCTCTTTCTGTATCTATCTTGCCTCTTTGTGCACCTCTCCTACCTCTTTCTGCACTCCTCTTGTCTCTTTCAGCACCTCTGTTGCTTCTTTCTGTACTTCTCTTCCTTCTTTCTGTACCCCTCTTCCGTCTTTCTGCACCTCTCTTGCTTCTTTTTGCACGCCTCTTGCCTCTTTCTGCACCCCTCTTTTCTCTTTCTGCACCTCTCTTGCCTCTTTCTGCACCCCTGTTCCATCTTTCTGCACCTTTCCTGCCTGTTTCTGCACCTCTTTTGCCTCTTTCTGTACCTCTGTTGGTTCTTTCTGCACTTCTCTTGCTCTTTCTGCACCCTTCTCGCCTCTTTCAGCACCTCTGTTGCTTCTTTCTGTACTTCTCTTCCTTCTTTCTGCACCCCTCCTGCCTCTTTCTGCATCTCTCTTGCATCTTTCTGCACTTCACGTGATTCTTTCTGTACCTCTCTTGCCTGTTTTGGCACCTCTGTTGCTTCTTTCTGCACTTCTGCACTTCTCTTGCCTCTTTCTGCACCTCTGACTTAGAGGTAGTTTTAATCCCCCTGCCCTATTATGTACTATGGCCTTACAGGGGAGGTCATGCCAATCACAGGGATACCCCAACCCATTGTGTACCCTAGTGTATGTCGATGTTTTCACTGTATTCTAAGTGTCTTTCAGCATAGCACTGGCTCCGGGCCTGGTTAGTCAGAGTCAGTTACCACCAGTACCAGTCAGCAAAAATGTGGGGGCACAGGATAACTTTACAACAAGGCCTCTTTCTGCCCCTCTGTTGGTTCTTTCTGCATATCTCTTGTTTATTTCTGCACCTTTCTTTGTCTTTCTGGACCTCTGTTGCCTCTTTTTGCATTTCTCTTGCTTTTTTCTGTGCTTTTCTTCCTCTTCATGCACATGTCCTATCTCTGTAGGCATAGTTAGAAATTAGCATTTAAAAAACCTTTGAAATTCACTGGAAAAAACATAGGTTTCAGGGACGTCATAGTTAGGAATTAGCATTTAAAAAACCTTAGAAATTCACTGAAAAAACCATAGGTTTCAGGGACGTTATAGTTAGAAATTAGCATTTAAATAACCTTTGAAAGTCACTGAAAAAACCATAGGTTTCAGGGACGTTATAGTTAGAAATTAGCATTTAAATAACCTTTGAAGTTCACTGAAAAAACCATAGGTTTCAGGGACATTATTGTTAGAAATTAGCATTTAAAAAACCTTAGAAATTCACTGAAAAAAGCCACAGGTTTCAGGGACGTTATAGTTAGTTGGACATTTCACTTGTACAAAACCAGAGAAATTTGGCCGTTATAGTTAATTGAGCTAACTATAACTCGCACCCCCGCAATGCACTGGTGATGATGTCACATATGACATCATTCATGACATGGTCAGTGACATCACTGATGACATCTCAAATGACATCACTGATGACATCACTGATGACATCATCCATGTGATAATCTGATGTACCTCATCACACCCTAATATAACCTTTGATACACCCACTCTAAAACACAGACTACCATTTTCAAAACCATAGACACACCAATTCCGGTTACTACATACCCACTCACTGATTCCTAGGTCTACACACACATCCACTCATTCACCCATACAGTTACTCATACATGCAGACACTCATCAATAGAGCACTATCATATGCACTCATACACCTATACAGACACTCACACACTGCCACTCATCCATAGAGTTACTCACACACCTAGTCAGTCATGCAAATAATCAATCACACTCCCATTTACTCACCTGTACAGTTATACAGACACCACCTCACTTATTCATACAGATAGTAACACATACTTACTCTCTTATACAATCACTGATACAAGTACACACTCATCCATACAGCCACTCTCACAATCACTCACTCTCACAAATAGTCACTTATATACTCCAACACTCACATATACTGCCTTTCACATATGTAGTTACTCACACATGTACCACTGAGACATCCATTCACTCACCAACACACCTATACACACACTCACCCACCCATACAGCCCTTTACAGATGCATTTTTGAACCCATACACCCAGTGAATCACCCATTCACACATCTATGCACAGAGTCACCTACTCCCCACCCCCACAGATACTCAGGCACCCATACAGATACTCAGCCACCCATACAGATACTCAGCCAACCAATCAATAACCCATATGGACACTCATGTAGCTACTCACCAACCAACCCCTGCAGCTGCTTACACACCAACCGACAAACTGATACAGACATTCACACAGTTTAGTCACTGTTATGTTATGTTAAAGGAACTTCTTAAGCGCGCATACACCAAGCGGTTTCATGGCGCTGAGGGCGGAACAAACACAGTGTTGGCGGGCAATCACGTTACTGATATGCTTGGGAGAATAGCCAGGTTTTAAGCTTTATTTTGAACTGAGCATAGGGGACGCTGTTCTCACTTCCGAGGGAGCGAGTTCCAGAGTTGCGGGGCCAGAACCGCAAATCTGAGCCCTCCATGCTTTTGCGTTTGAATGGGAGAGTGGACAGTAGGTTGAGGTTGGAGGAGCGCAGATTTTGGGAAGGGATATAGCGTTTTATCAAAGAGGAAATGAAAGCAGGATCATTCCCCGCAAGGGCTTTAAAGATGGTACAGCCCAATTTGAAGGCACAGCGTCTGGCCACTGGGAGCCAGTGTAGGCTCTTCAACATGGGTTTAACGTGGTGTCTGCTGGGCTGACGGGCGATTAGTCTGGCGGCAAGGTTCTGCACCAACTGCAGACGATGTAGTTGGTAAGCTGGTATACCAACATATAATGAGTTAGCGTAGTCAAGACGCAAGATTACCAAGGCTAACACGACCAGAGTCAGAGCCTCAGTAGTCAGGAATCTGCTGATCTTCCGGATTCTGCGCAGATGGAAAAAGCAGGCCGATACCACCAAGCTAATCTGGGCTTTCATGGACAGATCACTGCTGATTACGATCCCCAGACTTTTGACCGAATCGACTGGGAGTGGAGGCTTACCCAGGGAAGGAGGCCAAAAACTAGAGCTCCATGGGTTGAGAGGGCCCCCAGTCAGAATGAGCTCAGTTTTATCAGGATTGAGTTTCAATTGGTTAACGTTCATCCAATTACTAATGAAACACATAATGGACTGGAAATTGGACACTGAGGAGGGAGAGGGGTTGATGTCAAACACCAGCTGCATGTCATCAGCATAGTTAAAGGTTTCAACCTTCATTTCACCAAGTGAACAGATCAGGGGTAATAAATATAGATTAAAGAGAAGGGGAGACAGGGAAGACCCCTGCAGTACCCCACAAGTCAGTTTCATTTTTTGGATGAGAAATTAGCCAGACGGACCGCTTGAGATCGGTTGCTGAGGAAGGAGGAAACCCAATTCAGTGCCAGGCCCTGGATCCCGGCGCTGCTGACACGATCGATCAGGAGAGCATGATCGACCGTGTCAAAGGCAGCCGATAGGTCAAGCATTACCAAGGCCTGGGTGAGGTTCCTGTCAGCCCCACTTCTGAGCTCGTCTATTACTGCAAGGATAACTGACTCAGTTGAGTGGGCCGGTCGAAAACCTGCCTGGTGCGGGTCCAGAAAGTGGGAATGTTCGATGAAAGAGCTAAGACAGTTAGTGACATGAGCTTCCAATATTTTACCTAAATAGGGCAGCAGTGAAATAGGGCGGTAGTTACTGAGGACCAGGGGATCAGAGTTGGGCTTTTTCAGTATCAGGACAATTTCAGCGCTTTTGAAAGAATTGGGGACAATACCAAGTTTAAGAGAGTTATTGAGAAGTGCAAGAGGTGGGTCTGGGCATATCAGGAAGGCTTTACGTAGAATTTGAGGAGGGCAGCAGTCTGTGGGGGAGCCGGACCGCACTTTTCCCAGAAGGGCCATAAAGTTTTCCTTTGAGATGAGGGGATTTGATCATGTAAAGAAAAGTTTTTGCTTGAAACTGGAGGGGCCGTATTGGATAACTAACCCATGCATTCAGTAAGACACATTTAATCACTCACTTATACAGTCAGTCACGCACCTACTAAATCATCCATTCAGACTCTTATACACCCACTCATTCTTCAATACACCTTGGCATATATATATATATATATATAAAACATATTTAAACTTTACAGAAACTCACAGTCACTGGATGATGTCATCAGTGATGTCATCAGTGATGTCATTTGAGATGTCATCAGTGATGTCACTGACCATGTCATGAATGATGTAATATGTGACATCATCAGCAATGCATTGCGGGGGGCAAGTTATAGTTAGCTCAACTAATTACAACGGCTGAATTTCACCGGTTTTGTACAAGTGAAATGTCCAACTAATAATAACGTCCCTGAAACCTGTGGCTTTTTTCAGTGAATTTCTAAGGTTTTTTAAATGCTAATTCTAACTATAACGTCCCTGAAACTTATAGTTTTTTCAGTGAATATATATATATATATATATATATATATATATATATATATATATATATATATTCACTGAAAAAACCATAGGTTTTAGGGACAGTTATAGTTAGTTGGACAATTCACTCGTACAAAACCATAGAAATTCCCCCGTTATAGTTAGTTCAGCTAACTATAACTCGCGCCCCCGCAATGCACTGCTGATGATGTCACATATTACATCACTCATGACATGGTAAGTGACATCACTGATGACATCACTGATGACATCTCAAATGACATCACTGATGACATCATCCATGTGATAATTTCATGCATCTTCTCACACCCTAATATAACTTTTGATACACCCACTCTAAATTACAGACTGCCATTCTCAAAACCATAGACACTGCAACACCAAAAACTACATACCCACTCACTGATTCTTAGGTCTACACACTCATCCACTCACTCACCCGTACAGTCATACTTACAGTCACTCAGTACAGGACTATCATATGCACTCATACACCTATATAAACACTCACACACCGCCACTCATCCATAGAGGTACTCACACACCTAGTCAGTCATGCAAAAAATGAATCACACACCCATTTACTCACCTATACAGTTATACACACACCAGCTCACTTACTCATACAAATACTAGCACATTCTTACGCTCTTATACAATAACTGATACAAGCACACACGCATCCATACAGCCACTCTCACTATCACTATCACACACTCTCACTTATAGCCATTTAAATACTCTAACACACATATATACTGCCTTTTACATATGTAGTTACTCGCACATGTACCACTGAGATATACATTCACTCACTAACACACCCATACACACACTCACCCACCCAAGCAGTCCATCACAGATGCACTCTTGAAATCATGCACCCAGTGAATCACCCACTCACACATCTATGTACAGAGTCACACACACCCCACCCACACAAACACTCAGGCAGCCATACAGATACTCAGAGAACCAATCAATAACCCATATAGACACTCATGTAGCTATTCGCAAATCCATGCATCCACTTACACACCAACAAACAGACGGATACAGACATTCACACAGTTTAGTCACTAACCCATGCATTCAGTAAGATACGTTTAATCACTCACTTGTAGAGTCAGTCACTCACGTACTAAATCATCCATTCAGTCACTTATACACCCACTCATTCTTCAATACGCCTTTCCCTATATATATATCGGTTAACTCAGTTTTGAATTTTCCCCAGCCTAGAAGATCTGAGGTAGTGCTATCTTTATTGAATATTTATAAAACTCAGTGTCTACCCATAGTAACATATGGGGCAGAGATATGGGGTTATACAAATAGTAACAGCACCCAGATCGAGGAAAATAGATTTTGCCGGAGAGTATTGGGGGCACCGATCTCTTCATCATCCTATATCTGTCACAGAGTTGAATTTGCTATATGTGGAAGATTATATTAGGTCTCGCCCTGCCGTATTTTGGTTAAAAGTATGGCAAAATCCAGCGGCTGCACTGAGCAGAGAAATTATAACTGACTGCCTTAACTGTGATAAGGGCATTGATATACCATGATTGGCTGCTGTTAGGACTAGCTTGACTAGTATAAATCTCGCACATATTTTTATAAACCCAAATCATTTGGAAGGCATCAATAAAAAGATTATTCAGAAGGCTCTGTATAAACATTATGAAGGTATTAGGTATGAGCGAGAATTCTCGAAATCTACAGTATTTCGCTACATATCAACGGTTGAGGGTGATGTCCCCCGCCCATACTTGCCAGCTGGTTATCTTTTAGAAGCTATTAACCGCTGGGATCGTAGTTTGCTCTTTCGCCTTAGATCAGGCACCCTAAAATATTTATTGTGCTTCCCTTTAGGCTTCAACATAAACCTTGAGCAAACGCCATGTTATTGTGGCAACCATGGAAACCAATCGATGTTACATTTTATATTCTTTTGTAACTACTATCGAAAATACAGTATGCAATTATTGATCCCTTATTTTAAAGCCCTGGGTATTGATGATTTCAGAGAAGCCTATAGTGTTATTCTTAAACTTGATAGGGAAAATTTTATTTTTCGTGTTAGCACATTTTTGAAAATGGCTGTCCGCTCACGTGCCTCTATGGACATTATTTAAGCAAAACTTGAGTGTATTTTTTATTACTGCTCTCCCTTTTGGATTAGTATTTAAATTTGGATTCCGGTTGTCGTAGAACGCATTCTAATGACTGATATCTGTTATAATACATGCACTTTACTTATTATGCTGCTATATTTTTATGTAACATCCTATCTTTGCAGTGTCGTCTCTTTTTTAATAGTGTATATGATATTATTGTATTTTATTGTATCAAATTAGGTATTTATTGTATGTTTTAAATATATTAATGTATGCTGGTATTTTGCTTTGTACTTTTATGGATATTTTGTATATCCGAATAAAGGAGATTGAATTGAATTGAATTGAATATATATTAAACATATTTAAACTTTACAGAAACACACAGTCACTGGATGATATCATCAGTGTTGTCATTTGAAATGTCATCAGTGATGTCATCAGTGATGTCACTGACCATGTCATGAGTGATGTAATATGTGACGTCATCAGCAGTGCATTGCGGGGGTGTGAGTTATAGTTAGCTGAACTAACTATAACGGGGGAATTTCAATGGTTTTGTACGAGTGAATTGTCCAACTAACTATAACTGTCCCTAAAACCTATGGTTTTTCAGTGAATTTCAAAGGTTTTTAAATGCTAATTTCTAACTATAACGTGCCTGAAACCTATGATTTTTAAGTGAATTTCAAAGGTTTTTAAATGCTAGTTTCTAACTATGCCTACAGAGGTAGGACATGTGAAGAAAGAAGAAAAAACACACAGAAAGAAGCAAAAGATGTGCAGAAAGAACCAACAGAGGAGCAGAAAGAGGCCTTGTTGCAAAATCATCCTGTGCCCACAACTTTTTCAGACGGGTACTGGTGGTAACTGACTCTGACTAACCAGAGCCAGTGCTATGCTAAAAGACACTTAGAATACAGTGAAAACACCTACATACACTAGGGAACACTATGCTTTGGGGTACCCCTGTGATTAGCATGACCTCATCTGCAAGTCCATGGTACAAAATAGGGCAGGGGGATTAAAACTACCTCTTAAAACGCGCTACAGGGCGCGTTTGCACAGTGGTGAAGGGAGGGGGCCTGAGGTGACATGTGTGCAAACGCGCCCCGTGGCGCGTTTTAAGTTGCGAGATTAAGTCCCCTTGAATCCTGAGGGTCCCTGGGGCCCAACTAGCCCCCAGGTGCCTACAGTTAGGACCACAGAGCTGAGTTGCAGAGAGGCGTTCCGAGGCCACGCACCTTTTTCACCTCTCTGCAACGCAACTCTGTTGTGCTTACTGAAGGTACGTGGTGGGCTAGTTGGCCCCAGGGTCCCTCAGGATTCAAAGGGAATTAATTCCCCAACTTAAAACGCACCACAGGGCGTGTTTGCGCACATGTCACCTGAGGCCCCGCCCCTCCCTTCACCACTGTGCAAACGCGCCCCGTGGAGCGTTTTAAGTTGGGGATTAGGTCACCTTGAATCCTGAGGGTCCCTGGGGCCCAACTAGCCCACCAGGTACTTCCAGTAAGCACCACAGGCCTGCGTTGCAACGCCTGTAACAAATTGTGCAATTGTGTTTAGGTAGTGAAGAGGGTCGTGCTGGAGGTAGTGTTTTAGGGTTTAGGGTAGTGCAGTGGTGTTTGTGTAGTGTGGGGGTCATGCTGGGGGTAGATTTAGGGTTTAGGGTAGTGCAGTGGTGTTTGGGTAGTGTAGGGAGTCATGCTGGGGGAGTGTTTTAGGGTTTAGGGTAGTGCAGTGGTGTTTGGGTAGTGTAGGGGGTCGTGCTGGGGGTAGTGATTTAGGGTAGTGCAGTGGTGTTTGGGTAGTGTAGGGGGTACTGCTGGGGGTAGTGTTTTGGGGTTTAGGGTAATGCAATGGTGTTTGGGTAGTGTAGGGGTACTGCTGGGGGTAGTGTTTTACGGTTTAGGGTAGTGCAGTGGAGTTTGGGTAGTGTAGGGGGTCCTGCTGGGGGTAGTGTTTTAGGGTTTAGGGTAGTGCAGTGGTGTTTGGGTAGTGTAGGGGTTCGTGCTGGGGGTAGTGTTTTAGGGTTTAGGGTAGTGCAGTGGTGTTTGTGTAGTGTAGGGGGTAGTGTTTTAGGGTTTAGGGTAGTGCAGTGGTGTTTGTGTAGTGTAGGAGGTCGGTGTTTTAGGGTTTAGGGTAGTGCAGTGGTCTTTGGGTAGTGTAGGGAGTCGTGCGGGGGTAGTGTTTTAGGGTTTAGGGTAGTGCAATGGTCTTTGGGTAGTGTAGGGGGTCGTGCTGGGGTAGTGTTTTAGGGATTAGGGTAGTGCATTGGTGTTTGGGTAGTGTAGGGGGTCATGCTGGGGAAGTGTTTTAGGGTTTAGGGCACTGCAGTGGTGTTTGGGTAGTGTAGGGGGTCGTGCTGGGGGGAGTGTTTTAGGGTTTAGGGCACTGCAGTGGTGTTCGGGTAGTGTAGGGGGTCGTGCTGGGGGGAGTGTTTGAGGGTTTAGGGCAGTGCAGTCGTGTTCGGGTAGTGTAGGGGAATGTGCTGGGGGAGTGTTTTAGGGTTTAGGGTAGTGCAGTGGTCTTTGGGTAGTGTAGGGAGTCGTGCGGGGGGTAGTGTTTTAGGGTTTAGGGTAGTGCAGTGGTCTTTGGGTAGTGTATGGGGTCATGCGGGGGGTAGTGTTTTAGGGATTAGGGTAGTGCATTGGTGTTTGGGTAGTGTAGGGGGTCATGCGGGGTAGTGTTTTAGGGTTTAGGGCAGTGCAGTGGTGTTCGGGCAGTGTAGGGGGTCGTGCTAGGGGTGGCGTTTCAGGGTTTAGGGCAGTGCAGTGGTGTTCGGGCAGTGTAGGGGGTCGTACAGGGTGTGGTGTTTCAGGGTTTAGGGCAGTGGTGTTCGGGCAGTGTAGGGGGTCATGCTGGGGGTGGTGTTTCAGGGTTTGGGGCAGTGCAGTGGTGTTCGAGCAGTAAAGGGGGTCGTGCTGGGGGTCGTGTTTCAGGGTTTAGGGCAGTGCAGTGGTGTTCGGGCAGGGGAGGGGGCGGTGCAGGGGGTGGTGTTTCAGGGTTTAGGGCAGTGCAGTGGTGTTCGGGCAGTGTAGGAGTGGTGCAGGGGGTGGTGTTTCAGGGTTTAGGGCAGTGCAGTGGAGTTCGGGCAGTGTAGGGGGTCGTGCAGGGGGTGGTGTTTCAGGGTTTAGGACAGTGCAGTGGTGTTCGGGCAGTGTAGGGGGTCATGCTGGGGCTGGTGTTTCAGGGTTTAGGGCAGTGCAGTGGTGTTCGGGCAGTGTAGGGGGTTGTGCTGGGGCTGGTGTTTCAGGGTTTAGGGCAGTGCAGTGGTGTTCGGGCAGTGTAGGGGGTCATGCTGGGGCTGGTGTTTCAGGGTTTAGGGCAGTGCAGTGGTGTTCCGGCAGTGTAGGGGGTCGTGCAGGGGGTAATGTTTTAGGGTTTAGGGCAGTGCAGTGGTGTTTGGGCAGTGTAGGGGGTCGTGCTGGGGGTGGTGTTTCAGGGTTTAAGGCAGTGCAGTGGTGTTTGGGCAGTGTAGGGGTCGTACAGGGTGTGGTGTTTCAGGGTTTAGGGCAGTGCAGTGGTGTTCGGGCAGTGTAGGGGGTCGTACAGAGTGTGGTGTTTCAGGGTTTAGGGCAGTGGTGTTCGGGCAGTGTAGGGGGTCATGCTGGGGGTGGTGTTTCAGGGTTTGGGGCAGTGCAGTGGTGTTCGAGCAGTAAAGGGGGTCATGCTGGGGGTGGTGTTTCAGGGTTTAGGGCAGTGCAGTGGTGTTCGGGCAGTGGAGGGGGCGGTGCAGGGGTGGTGTTTCAGGGTTTAGGGCAGTGCAGTGGTGTTCGGGCAGTGTAGGGGTGGTGCAGGGGGTGGTGTTTCAGGGTTTAGGGCAGTGCAGTGGAGTTCGGGCAGTGTAGGGGTTCGTGCAGGGGGTGGTGTTTCAGGGTTTAGGACAGTGCAGTGGTGTTCGGGCAGTGTAGGGGGTCATGCTGGGGCTGGTGTTTCAGGGTTTAGGGCAGTACAGTGGTGTTCGGACAGTGTAGGGGGTCATGCTGGGGCTGGTGTTTCAGGGTTTAGGGCAGTGCAGTGGTGTTCGGTCAGTGTAGGGGGTCGTGCTGGGGCTGGTGTTTCAGGGTTTAGGGCAGTGCAGTGGTGTTCGGGCAGTGTAGGGGGTTGTGCTGGGGCTGGTGTTTCAGGGTTTAGGGCAGTGCAGTGGTGTTCGGGCAGTGTAGGTGGTGGTGCTGGGGCTGGTGTTTCAGGGTTTAGGGAAGTGCAGTAGTGTTCGGGCAGTGTAGGGGGTCATGCTGGGGCTGGTGTTTCAGGGTTTAGGGCAGTGCAGTGGTGTTTGGGCAGTGTAGGGGGTCTTGCTGGGGCTGGTGTTTCAGGGTTTAGGGCAGTGCAGTGGTGTTCGGGCAGTGTAGGTGGTGGTGCTGGGGCTGGTGTTTCAGGGTTTAGGGAAGTGCAGTAGTGTTCGGGCAGTGTAGGGGGTCATGCTGGGGCTGGTGTTTCAGAGTCTAGGGCAGTGCAGTGGTGTTCGGGCAGTGTAGGGGGTCTTGCTGGGGCTGGTGTTTCAGGGTTTAGGGCAGTGGTGTTCGGGCAGTGTAGGGGGTCGTGCTGGGGGTGGTGTTTCAGGGTTTAGGGCAGTGCAGTGGTGTTCGGGCAGTGTAGGGGGTCGTGCAGGGGTTGGTGTTTCAGGGTTTAGGGCAGTGCAGTCGTGTTCGGGCAGTGTAGGGGGTCGTGCAGGGGGTGGTGTTTCAGGATTTAGGGCAGTGGTGTTCGGGCAGTGTAGGGGGTCATGCTGGGGGTGGTGTTTCAGGGTTTGGGGCAGTGCAGTGGTGTTCGAGCAGTAAAGGGGGTCGTGCTGGGGGTGGTGTTTCAGGGTTTAGGGCAGTGCAGTGGTGTTCGGGCAGTGTAGGGGGCGGTGCAGGGGTGGTGTTTCAGGGTTTAGGGCAGTGCAGTGGTGTTCGGGCAGTGTAGGGGTGGTGCAGGGGGTGGTGTTTCAGGGTTTAGGGCAGTGCAGTGGTGTTTGGGCAGTGTAGGGGGTCGTGCAGGGGGTGGTGTTTCAGGGTTTAGGGCAGTGCAGTGGTGTTCGGCCAGTGTAGGTGGTCTTGCTGGGGGTGGTGTTTCAGGGTTTAGTGCAGTGGTGTTCGGGCAGGGTAGTGGGTCATGCTGGGGGTGGTGTTTCAGGGTTTAGGGCAGTGCAGTGGTGTTCCGGCAGTGTAGGGGGTCATGCAGGGGGTGGTGTTTCAGGGTTTAGGGCAGTGCAGTGGTGTTCGGTGAGTGTAGGTGGTCTTGCTGGGGGTGGTGTTTCAGGGTTTAGTGCAGTGGTGTTCGGGCAGTGTAGGGGGTCGTGCTGGGGGTGGTGTTTCAGGGTTTAGGGCAGTGCAGTGGTGTTCCGGCAGTGTAGGGGGTTGTGCAGGGGGTAATGTTTTAGGGTTTAGGGCAGTGCAGTGGTGTTTGGGCAGTGTAGGGGTTCGTGCTGGGGGTGGTGTTTCAGGGTTTAGGGCAGTGCAGTGGTGTTTGGGCAGTGTAGGGGGTCATGCTGGGGGTGGTGTTTCAGGGTTTAGGGCAGGGCAGTGGTATTCGGGCAGTGTAGGGGGTCGTGCTGGGGCTAGTGTTTCAGGGTTTAGGGCAGAGCAATGGTGTTCAGGCAGTGTAGGGGGTCATGCTGGGTCTGGTGTTTCAGAATTTAGGGCAGTACAGTGGTGTTCGGGCAGTGTAGGGGGTTGTGCTGGAGGTGGTGTTTCAGGGTTTAGGGCAGTGCAGTGGTGTTCGGGCAGTGTAGGGGTCTTGCTGGGGGTGGTGTTTCAGGGTTTAGGGCAGTGGTGTTCAGGCAGTGTAGGGGGTCTTGCTGGGGGTGATGTTTCAGGGTTTAGGGCAGTGCAGTGGTGTTCGGGCAGTGTAGGGGGTCGTGCTGGGGGTGGTGTTTCAGGGTTTAGGGCAGTGCAGTGGTGTTCCGGCAGTGTAAGGGGTCGTGTTGGGGGTGGTGTTTCACGGTTTAGGGCAGTGCAGTGGTGTTCGGGCAGTGTAGGGTGTTGTGCTGAGGGGTGGTGTTTCAGGGTTTAGGGCAGTGCAGTGGTGTTCGGGCAGTGTAGGGGGTCATGCAGGGGCTGGTGTTTCAGGGTTTAGAGCAGTGCAGAGGTGTTTGGGCAGTGTAGCGGGTCGTGCAGGGGGTGGTGTTTCAGGGTTTAGGGCAGTGCAGTGGTGTTCGGCCAGTGTAGGTGGTCTTGCTGGGGGTGGTGTTTCAGGGTTTAGTGCAGTGGTGTTCGGGCAGTGTAGGGGTCTTGCTGGGGGTGGTGTTTCAGGGTTTAGGGCAGTGGTGTTCAGGCAGTGTAGGGGGTCTTGCTGGGGGTGGTGTTTCAGGGTTTAGGGCAGTGCAGTGGTGTTCCGGCAGTGTAGGGGGTCGTGCAGGGGGTGGTGTTTCAGGGTTTAGGGCAGTGCAGTGGTGTTTGGGCAGTGTAGGGGGTTGTGCTGGGGGTGGTGTTTCAGGGTTTAGGGCAGCGCAGTGGTGTTCGGGCAGTGTAGGGTGTCGTGCTGAGGGGTGGTGTTTCAGTGTTTAGGGCAGTGCAGTGGTGTTCGGGCAGTGTAGGGGTGGTGCAGGGGGTGGTGTTTCAGGGTTTAGGGCAGTGCAGTGGTGTTCGGGCAGTGTAGGGGTGGTGCAGGGGGTGGTGTTTCAGGGTTTAGGGCAGTGCAGTGGTGTTTGGGCAGTGTAGGGGGTCATGCAGGGGGTGGTGTTTCAGGGTTTAGGGCAGTGCAGTGGTGTTCGGCCAGTGTAGGTGGTCTTGCTGGGGGTGGTGTTTCAGGGTTTAGTGCAGTGGTGTTCGGGCAGGGTAGGGGGTCATGCTGGGGGTGGTGTTTCAGGGTTTAGGGCAGTGCAGTGGTGTTCCGGCAGTGTAGGGGGTCGTGCAGGGGGTGGTGTTTCAGGGTTTAGGGCAGTGCAGTGGTGTTCGGCCAGTGTAGGTGGTCTTGCTGGGGGTGGTGTTTCAGGGTTTAGTGCAGTGGTGTTCGGGCAGTGTAGGGGGTTGTGCTGGGGCTGGTGTTTCAGGGTTTAGGGCAGTGCAGTGGTGTTCAGGCAGTGTAGGTGGTGGTGCTGGGGCTGGTGTTTCAGGGTTTAGGGCAGTGCAGTGGTGTTCGGGCAGTGTAGGGGGTCATGCTGGGGCTGGTGTTTCAGGGTTTAGGGCAGTGCAGTGGTGTTCGGGCAGTGTAGGGGGTCTTGCTGGGGCTGGTGTTTCAGAGTCTAGGGCAGTGCAGTGGTGTTCGGGCAGTGTAGGGGGTCTTGCTGGGGCTGGTGTTTCATTGTTTAGGGCAGTGCAGTGGTGTTCGGGCAGTGTAGGGGGTCATGCTGGGGGTGGTGTTTCAGGGTTTAGGGCAGTGCAGTGGTGTTCGGGCAGTGTAGGGGGTCGTGCTGGGGCTAGTGTTTCAGGGTTTAGGGCAGAGCAATGGTGTTCGGGCAGTGTAGGGGGTTGTGCTGGAGGTGGTGTTTCAGGGTTTAGGGCAGTGCAGTGGTGTTCGGGCAGTGTAGGGTTCTTGCTGGGGGTGGTGTTTCAGGGTTTAGGGCAGTGGTGTTCAGGCAGTGTAAGGGGTCTTGCTGTGGGTGATGTTTCAGGGTTTAGGGCAGTGCAGTGGTGTTCGGGCAGTGTAGGGGGCGGTGCAGGGGGTGGTGTTTCAGGGTTTAGGGCAGTGCAGTGGTGTTCGGGCAGTGTAGGGGTGGTGCAGGGGTGGTGTTTCAGGGTTTAGGGCAGTGCAGTGGTGTTTGGGCAGTGTAGGGGGTCGTGCAGGGGGTGGTGTTTCAGGGTTTAGGGCAGTGCAGTGGTGTTCGGCCAGTGTAGGTGGTCTTGCTGGGGGTGGTGTTTCAGGGTTTAGTGCAGTGGTGTTCGGGCAGGGTAGGGGGTCATGCTGGGGGTGGTGTTTCAGGGTTTAGGGCAGTGCAGTGGTGTTCCGGCAGTGTAGGGGGTCGTGCAGGGGGTAATGTTTTCAGGGTTTAGGGCAGTGCAGTGGTGTTTGGGCAGTGTAGGGGGTCGTGCTGGGGGTGGTGTTTCAGGGTTTAGGGCAGTGCAGTGGTGTTCGGGCAGTGTAGGGGGTCGTGCTGGGGGTGGTGTTTCAGGGTTTAGGGCAGTGCAGTGGTGTTCGGGCAGTGTAGGGGGTCGTGCTGGGGCAAGTGTTTCAGGGTTTAGGGCAGAGCAATGGTGTTCAGGCAGTGTAGGGGGTCATGCTGGGTCTGGTGTTTCAGGATTTAGGGCAGTACAGTGGTGTTCGGGCAGTGTAGGGGGTCGTGCTGGGGCTGGTGTTTCAGGGTTTAGGGCAGTGCAGTGGTGTTCGGGCAGTGTAGGGGGTTGTGCTGGGGCTGGTGTTTCAGAGTTTAGGGCAGTGCAGTGGTGTTCGGGCAGTGTAGGTGGTGGTGCTGGGGCTGGTGTTTCAGGGTTTAGGGCAGTGCAGTGGTGTTCGGGCAGTGTAGGGGGTCATGCTGGGGCTGGTGTTTCAGGGTTTAGGGCAGTGCAGTGGTGTTCGGGCAGTGTAGGGGTCTTGCTGGGGCTGGTGTTTCAGAGTCTAGGGCAGTGCAGTGGTGTTCGGGCAGTGTAGGAGGTCTTGCTGGGGCTGGTGTTTCAGTGTTTATGGCAGTGCAGTGGTGTTCGGGCAGTGTAGGGGGTCATGCTGGGGTGGTGTTTCAGGGTTTAGGGCAGTGCAGTGGTGTTCGGGCAGTGTAGGGGGTCGTGCTGGGGCTAGTGTTTCAGGGTTTAGGGCAGAGCAATGGTGTTCGGGCAGTGTAGGGGGTTGTGCTGGAGGTGGTGTTTCAGGGTTTAGGGCAGTGCAGTGGTGTTCGGGCAGTGTAGGGGTCTTGCTGGGGGTGGTGTTTCAGGGTTTAGGGCAGTGGTGTTCAGGCAGTGTAGGGGTCTTGCTGGGGGGATGTTTCAGGGTTTAGGGCAGTGCAGTGGTGTTCGGGCAGTGTAGGGGGTCGTGCTGGGGGTGGTGTTTCAGGGTTTAGGGCAGTGCAGTGGTGTTCCGGCAGTGTAAGGGGTCGTGTTGGGGGTGGTGTTTCAGGGTTTAGGGCAGTGCAGTGGTGTTCGGGCAGGGTAGGGGGTCATGCTGGGGTGGTGTTTCAGGGTTTAGGGCAGTGCAGTGGTGTTCCGGCAGTGTAGGGGTCGTGCAGGGGGTGGTGTTTCAGGGTTTAGGGCAGTGCAGTGGTGTTCGGCCAGTGTAGGTGGTCTTGCTGGGGGTGGTGTTTCAGGGTTTAGGTGCAGTGGTGTTCGGGCAGTGTAGGGGGTTGTGCTGGGGCTGGTGTTTCAGGGTTTAGGGCAGTGCAGTGGTGTTCAGGCAGTGTAGGTGGTGGTGCTGGGGCTGGTGTTTCAGGGTTTAGGGCAGTGCAGTGGTGTTCGGGCAGTGTAGGGGGTCATGCTGGGGCTGGTGTTTCAGGGTTTAGGGCAGTGCAGTGGTGTTCGGGCAGTGTAGGTGGTCTTGCTGGGGCTGGTGTTTCAGAGTCTAGGGCAGTGCAGTGGTGTTCGGGCAATGTAGGGGGTCTTGCTGGGGCTGGTGTTTCAGTGTTTAGGGCAGTGCAGTGGTGTTCGGGCAGTGTAGGGGGTCATGCTGGGGGTGGTGTTTCAGGGTTTAGGGCAGTGCAGTGGTGTTCGGGCAGTGTAGGGGGTCGTGCTGGGGCTAGTGTTTCAGGGTTTAGGGCAGAGCAATGGTGTTCGGGCAGTGTAGGGGTTGTGCTGGAGGTGGTGTTTCAGGGTTTAGGGCAGTGCAGTGGTGTTCGGGCAGTGTAGGGTTCTTGCTGGGGGTGGTGTTTCAGGGTTTAGGGCAGTGGTGTTCAGGCAGTGTAAGGGGTCTTGCTGTGGGTGATGTTTCAGGGTTTAGGGCAGTGCAGTTGTGTTCGGGCAGTGTAGGGGGCGGTGCAGGGGGTGGTGTTTCAGGGTTTAGGGCAGTGCAGTGGTGTTCGGGCAGTGTAGGGGTGGTGCAGGGGGTGGTGTTTCAGGGTTTAGGGCAGTGCAGTGGTGTTTGGGCAGTGTAGGGGGTCGTGCAGGGGGTGGTGTTTCAGGGTTTAGGGCAGTGCAGTGGTGTTCGGCCAGTGTAGGTGGTCTTGCTGGGGGTGGTGTTTCAGGGTTTAGTGCAGTGGTGTTCGGGCAGGGTAGGGGGTCATGCTGGGGGTGGTGTTTCAGGGTTTAGGGCAGTGCAGTGGTGTTCCGGCAGTGTAGGGGGTCGTGCAGGGGGTAATGTTTTCGGGTTTAGGGCAGTGCAGTGGTGTTTGGGCAGTGTAGGGGGTCGTGCTGGGGGTGGTGTTTCAGGGTTTAGGGCAGTGCAGTGGTGTTCGGGCAGTGTAGGGGGTCGTGCTGGGGGTGGTGTTTCAGGGTTTAGGGCAGTGCAGTGGTGTTCGGGCAGTGTAGGGGGTCGTGCTGGGGCAAGTGTTTCAGGGTTTAGGGCAGAGCAATGGTGTTCAGGCAGTGTAGGGGGTCATGCTGGGTCTGGTGTTTCAGGATTTAGGGCAGTACAGTGGTGTTCGGGCAGTGTAGGGGGTCGTGCTGGGGCTGGTGTTTCAGGGTTTAGGGCAGTGCAGTGGTGTTCGGGCAGTGTAGGGGGTTGTGCTGGGGCTGGTGTTTCAGAGTTTAGGGCAGTGCAGTGGTGTTCGGGCAGTGTAGGTGGTGGTGCTGGGGCTGGTGTTTCACGGTTTAGGGCAGTGCAGTGGTGTTCGGGCAGTGTAGGGGGTCATGCTGGGGCTGGTGTTTCAGGGTTTAGGGCAGTGCAGTGGTGTTCGGGCAGTGTAGGGGGTCTTGCTGGGGCTGGTGTTTCAGAGTCTAGGGCAGTGCAGTGGTGTTCGGGCAGTGTAGGGGGTCTTGCTGGGGCTGGTGTTTCAGTGTTTAGGGCAGTGCAGTGGTGTTCGGGCAGTGTAGGGGGTCATGCTGGGGGTGGTGTTTCAGGGTTTAGGGCAGTGCAGTGGTGTTCGGGCAGTGTAGGGGGTCGTGCTGGGGCTAGTGTTTCAGGGTTTAGGGCAGAGCAATGGTGTTCGGGCAGTGTAGGGGGTTGTGCTGGAGGTGGTGTTTCAGGGTTTAGGGCAGTGCAGTGGTGTTCGGGCAGTGTAGGGGTCTTGCTGGGGGTGGTGTTTCAGGGTTTAGGGCAGTGGTGTTCAGGCAGTGTAGGGGGTCTTGCTGGGGGTGATGTTTCAGGGTTTAGGGCAGTGCAGTGGTGTTCGGGCAGTGTAGGGGGTCGTGCTGGGGGTGGTGTTTCAGGGTTTAGGGCAGTGCAGTGGTGTTCCGGCAGTGTAAGGGGTCGTGTTGGGGGTGGTGTTTCAGGGTTTAGGGCAGTGCAGTGGTGTTCGGGCAGTGTAGGGTGTCGTGCTGAGGGGTGGTGTTTCAGGGTTTAGGGCAGTGCAGTGGTGTTCGGGCAGTGTAGGGGGTCATGCAGGGGGTGGTGTTTCAGGGTTTAGATCAGTGCAGTGGTGTTTGGGCAGTGTAGGGGGTCGTGCAGGGGGTGGTGTTTCAGGGTTTAGGGCAGTGCAGTGGTGTTCGGCCAGTGTAGGTGGTCTTGCTGGGGGTGGTGTTTCAGGGTTTAGTGCAGTGGTGTTCGGGCAGGGTAGGGGGTCATGCTGGGGGTGGTGTTTCAGGGTTTAGGGCAGTGCAGTGGTATTCCGGCAGTGTAGGGGGTCGTGCAGGGGGTGGTGTTTCAGGGTTTAGGGCAGTGCAGTGGTGTTCGGCCAGTGTAGGTGGTCTTGCTGGGGGTGGTGTTTCAGGGTTTAGTGCAGTGGTGTTCGGGCAGTGTAGGGGGTCGTGCTGGGGTGGTGTTTCAGGGTTTAGGGCAGTGCAGTGGTGTTCCGGCAGTGTAGGGGGTCGTGCAGGGGGTGATGTTTCAGGGTTTAGGGCAGTGCAGTGGTGTTTGGGCAGTGTAGGGGGTCGTGCTGGGGGTGGTGTTTCAGGGTTTAGGGCAGTGCAGTGGTGTTCAGGCAGTGTAGGGGGTCGTGCTGGGGGTGGTGTTTCAGGGTTTAGGGCAGTGCAGTGGTGTTCGGGCAGTGTAGGGGGTCGTGCTGGGGCTAGTGTTTCAGGGTTTAGGGCAGAGCAATGGTGTTCAGGCAGTGTAGGGGGTCATGCTGGGTCTGGTGTTTCAGGGTTTAGGGCAGTACAGTGGTGTTCGGGCAGTGTAGGGGGTGGTGCTGGGGCTGGTGTTTCCGGGTTTAGGGCAGTGCAGTGGTGTTTCGGCAGTGTAGGGGGTTGTGCTGGGGCTGGTGTTTCAGGGTTTAGGGCAGTGCAGTGGTGTTCAGGCAGTGTAGGTGGTGGTGCTGGGGCTGGTGTTTCAGGGTTTAGGGCAGTGCAGTGGTGTTCGGGCAGTGTAGGGGGTCATGCTGGGGCTGGTGTTTCAGGGTTTAGGGCAGTGCAGTGGTGTTCTGGCAGTGTAGGGGGTCTTGCTGGGGCTGGTATTTCAGAGTCTAGGGCAGTGCAGTGGTGTTCGGGCAGTGTAGGGTGTCGTGCTGAGGGGTGGTGTTTCAGGGTTTAGGGCAGTGCAGTGGTTTTCGGGCAGTGTATTGGGTCATGCTGGGGGTGGTGTTTCAGGGTTAGGGCAGTGCAGTGGTGTTCGGGCAGTATAGGGGTGGTGCAGGGGGTGGTGTTTCAAGGTTTAGGGCAGTGCAGTGGTGTTTGGGCAGTGTAGGGGGTGGTGCAGGGGTGGTGTTTCAGGGTTTAGGGCAGTGCAGTGGTGTTGGGCAGTGTAGGGGGTCATGCAGGGAGCAACCATGGCAGCTTTA
>CAWUFW010025908.1:0-38977 GCA_963921515.1 Calotriton arnoldi | reverse complement strand
CGTCTGGGCAGACCCCGCCAACTTAGGGCGACCAAAGCGATACAAAAGGGGATGATGGACGGAACGTTTGAGCCAATCAAACACTCACCCCCAGTCAACTGATCTGGGTTTAATCCATCATCATTCTTTAGCTCACTCCACCACCCCAGTTCAGACATGGCCATATGCAAATCAGTCTGACCCTGTGCCTCATGGGAACAGTCCAGCCCGAACTGCCAAGCCATGTCTTCCCTGGACCGGAAACAAGCATCCTAGGACCGGTTTCTGGCATTTCAGCCGTCATCAGCCAGGCTTGCTTGAATCCAGTGGCAAAGTGAGCAAGGGACCCACGTCTGGGCATACCCCCGCCAACTTAGGGCGACCAAAGCGATACAAAAGGGATGATGGACGGAACGTTTGAGCCAATCAAACACTCACCCCCAGTCAACTGATCTGGGTTTAATCCATCATCATTCTTTAGCTCACTCCACCACCCCAGTTCAGACATGGCCATATGCAAATCAGTCTGACCCTATGCCTCATGGGAACAGTCCAGCCCGAACTGCCAAGCCATGTCTTCCCTGGACCGGAAACAAGCATCCTAGGACCGGTTTCTGGCATTTCAGCCGTCATCAGCCAGGCTTGCTTGAATCCAGTGGCAAAGTGAGCAAGGGACCCACGTCTGGGCATACCCCCGCCAATTTAGGGCGACCAAAGCGATACAAAAGGGGATGATGGACGGAACGTTTGAGCCAATCAAACACTCACCCCCAGTCAACTGATCTGGGTTTAATCCATCATCATTCTTTAGCTCACTCCACCACCCCAGTTCAGACATGGCCATATGCAAATCAGTCTGACCCTGTGCCTCATGGGAACAGTCCAGCCCGAACTGCCAAGCCATGTCTTCCCTGGACCGGAAACAAGCATCCTAGGACCGGTTTCTGGCATTTCAGCCGTCATCAGCCAGGCTTGCTTGAATCCAGTGGCAAAGTGAGCAAGGGACCCACGTCTGGGCATACCCCCGCCAACTTAGGGCGACCAAAGCGATACAAAGGGGATGATGGACGGAACGCTTGAGCCAATCAAACACTCACCCCCAGTCAACTGATCTGGGTTTAATCCATCATCATTCTTTAGCTCACTCCACCACCCCAGTTCAGACATGGCCATATGCAAATCAGTCTGACCCTGTGCCTCATGGGAACAGTCCAGCCCGAACTGCCAAGCCATGTCTTCCCTGGACCGGAAACAAGCATCCTAGGACCGGTTTCTGGCATTTCAGCCGTCATCAGCCAGGCTTGCTTGAATCCAGTGGCAAAGTGAGCAAGGGACCCACGTCTGGGCATACCCCCGCCAACTTAGGGCGACCAAAGCGATACAAAAGGGGATGATGGACGGAACGTTTGAGCCAATCAAACACTCACCCCCAGTCAACTGATCTGGGTTTAATCCATCATCATTCTTTAGCTCACTCCACCACCCCAGTTCAGACATGGCCATATGCAAATCAGTCTGACCCTGTGCCTCATGGGAACAGTCCAGCCCGAACTGCCAAGCCATGTCTTCCCTGGACCGGAAACAAGCATCCTAGGACCGGTTTCTGGCATTTCAGCCGTCATCAGCCAGGCTTGCTTGAATCCAGTGGCAAAGTGAGCAAGGGACCCACGTCTGGGCATACCCCCGCCAACTTAGGGCGACCAAAGCGATACAAAAGGGGATGATGGACGGAACGTTTGAGCCAATCAAACACTCACCCCCAGTCAACTGATCTGGGTTTAATCCATCATCATTCTTTAGCTCACTCCACCACCCCAGTTCAGACATGGCCATATGCAAATCAGTCTGACCCTATGCCTCATGGGAACAGTCCAGCCCGAACTGCCAAGCCATGTCTTCCTGGACCGGAAACAAGCATCCTGTTGTATGGTGGAAAGGGGTACATTGGTTGTTGGAAAGGAGGTTGTGGATAACCATATGGTCCAGGGGGCCACCACTGTGTTGGTCCTTGATCAAATTGTCCTCTTTGTCTCTGGCCCCTACCTCGTCTATTGGAACCCCTCCAACCTCGCTCTTCAGTTGTCGAAGAATCTGAGTCATTAGATTCATCCTCACTTGCTGATGTCGAATAGTTAGACCCATATCTCCTCCCTCTCTGATTGATTTGTGGCGGTGCATAGGAGTCACTAGTGTAAGGGTACACTTTTTCAAGTACGAACTTTGCAAGATCCTTCTTGAACTTCCCGATTTTAGTTGCTAGTACTGAGTCTTTAAACTCTTTGTTATTCTTATTTGTTTCATCTGCTTGTTTCTTATATACAGAGGTCACTAGTACTG
Source organism: Calotriton arnoldi (assembly GCA_963921515.1). Classification (NCBI taxonomy): domain Eukaryota; kingdom Metazoa; phylum Chordata; class Amphibia; order Caudata; family Salamandridae; genus Calotriton; species Calotriton arnoldi. The sequence goes on along the minus strand of CAWUFW010025908.1, from coordinate 36,661 downwards.
ATTTAATCTGGGTTTCAAGTGCTTGTATCTCTATTAAAATGGTATCAGCTATGCGTTTGGCTGTGGTAATAATCAGTATGAGCCAATCCCTCGTACACCGCCAGGCGATGAGGGACCAGTCTTTCAAAAATGATTTGTCTCCAAGAAATAACCGAGGTGCGTTGGTAACAATTAAACCTGTGGGTGCACAGTTAGCTCTAAGATACTCGGTCATTATTGCACCATGTATATATGTGCGTGAATGAGAGCGCTTCAGTATCAACAATTTTGTCCAATCATCATTAGGAGCAGAACTCGTACTAGGGGTACTATCCAATATACTTGGTGCTAAAAGTATATCATGAGCGGTGGCTTCATCGAACGCCAAACCTAATAATTCAGCCATTGTTATTATGTAGAGACCAACTGATATAACGTATCCACACAAGGGGCATCCACCCCAACACCTATCTAGCAGAGCGGACAATACATTCTTGTGATCACATGTATTATACTACATATGAGAGGCATGGGGTGCCATCTAATAACGAGGCACCATCTGATGAATTGTTGAGCGTTATGTACTTTAAATCGTTTTATATGAGTTTGTCTCATATATAGCACGCTCATTTACAATTTTTCTTGCATTGATAATAAGCTTCATCAGGCAATGTCCATTAGTACCATTGTTAGGAAGATTAGTGGAGTCCTTTTGTTATATCTTCACCACTGGGTTTTACCTACAACACTTATTGTTTTCGTATCTAGACATGTGTTCACACTACATGCGAGAGATGAGTGACACATGTCTTTTGTCGTTTTGCAGAGCGGGGCCCCTTTCCCTGAGTTTTTACCAGGTAGAGGTGGGCTTACTTATCCATCGATTTGGGTAAGTAGGATTGTATTGGGTACTATGTTAGTACTCTATGGACATGTTTTTATTCATGTCCATTACACATTGCCCATAACGATACTGTATGACAATGTAGTTTGATTTGTTACACTGTGTCTTTTGTGTCTCATATCTACAGATAAGTTCCAGTAGTACCGAGTCTAATCAATTGGATTACTGGTTTGATATCACTGTTCATTATTATTTTTTCACGTATGCAGCAGCATTGTTTTTTTATTATGGTCCTGATGAAAGCCTGGATACTTTTTTAAGATCAAATAGGCTGAAACATGTCGTCCGATCTTGTCAACTTAGCAGTTTAATTTACACTGCTTTGCACTGCTTTTTAATTCTGCCAGTTTGGACAGGCTAATAAATATTTAATTTTTTTGTTCCAACTAGGTAGTTTTAATATCACATTTTCACAATTATTGTCATAATCATATTCAGCGCTGCACCCTTACGACGCCTAGCATTCACATATGGGATCTTAGCATCCTTAAAACATCTTAGAATTGTTATGAAAACATCCCAGAGCTCCTATCTCACAGTGAGAGAGTTGTAGCCCTCGCTGAGACTAGGTTTTTCACTGGGAGGAGAAGCCCATATGATGAAGCATGCCACCTATGGTGGGTGAGGGCATTCGTCCTAAAAGGGATTGCTCCCCAGAGGAGCTTTATTGAGAGACACAATTTTTAATTTTATTTTCACTTTATGATAGACCCGAGAAGTTTTGTGTTGTGATTATTGTACATGGGGAATCACTTCTCGCAGGTCTTTAAACTTTTCCCTTGGACCCTCTCCTCACTGTTTTTGTGTTCCCTTTCCGGGCAGCCATGGACTGGGTAATTGCACAGGTCCATTTTGGTAATCCCAGCATCTCCGCGTGCGCTTTGACGCCACCTCCTTCCAGGCAGTGTGCTCAAGATCATTTCCCAACAGACAGTCGATTGGCATGGCAGGGCTTACTGCAACTCTTAGAAGGCCTGAAACCCCTCCCCACTCAAATGGGAACCAGGGCCACAGGATAGTGGCCCTCCCGGTTGTCAGCCATCACAACTGGGTGAAATACATCAGGCACCACTTGCTCCGGGGACACCAGCTGACTCCTTACCATTGTCATGCTGGCACCTGTGTCCCTCAGAGCCTCTATCCCCCAACCATTTAGGGTGACCTACTGCCTATACTTGGTAGTATTTGCGGGCACATGGATCGTTGGGACCATCTCCCTGTCTCCCAGGGATACTAGGGTCAGCCCTGCCCACTCCCCCCATTATCTAGGGGCAGCTCCTCCCCAGCGCTACACTTGCCACCCCGGGGTTCTTACCTCCAGTAGGGGCTGGGGTCCTTTTCCGACACTGGGGATCCCCCTTGTAGTGTCCAACCTCCCCACACTCGTAGCACCGGACAGTTCTGGGCTGCTGACCTTTGTCTGGATAAGTGGGCTTCTGGTAGCCAGATTGGGGCTGGGATCCAGATCCTCTCCCTTGCGATCTGTTTTGGGGCCTTTGGAGAACTCCTTCTTTTTATCTCCCCCTCTCTTCTGGGGGAAACCCTGTCCACCCTTTTGGGGGTCCCCCCAGATCCCCTGTTGGACACCCTGGTACTGACCCAGGTGTCCGCCTCCTCCACAAGCTCCCTCGGATCGGTCAGCTTGCGGTCCACCAGGTGTTGGCGCAGCTCTGGAAAACATTTCTCTAGAAGGTGCTCTCTTAGGAACAAATCATACAGCCCTTCATAATCAGTTACCTCGCTGCCCCGCACCCAACCTTCCAATGCTTTGCTGGCGTAATCCAGGAAATCTACCCAGTTCTGTGTGGGAAGTTTGTGGCTATTCCTAAACTTCTGCCTATACTTCTCAGGGGTAAGACCAAACTTCTTGACTAACACTTCCCTCATGACAGGATAGTTGGTCTGATCTGCCTTGTCTAGTGTAAGGAGTGTGTCCCTCCCCACCGGAGGCATGTACCTGTTCAGGCTACCCCCCAATAACTCTCGGGGACCCCATGGGCTTTTAAGGACACCTCATAGGCCGCTAGCCACTTGTCAATATCATCCCCCACATTAAAACTGGCCACAACATCTTTCGGCATATAGAACCTGGACTCACGTGAAGCTTCAGTCGGTACGCTGCCACCATTTGTGTTGCTGTTAGCCCCTATTTGTAGGGCTCTGATTTCCAGCTCCTTCAGGCTGAGCTCATGGGCAAGGTTTCTTTCCTCCATAGCCAGCCTCTTCTCTTCACGCTCCTGCTCTACCTTGGCAAGCTGTAGCTTAAGCTGTCTCTCCTCCCTCCTGTCCTCTAATTCCTCTGACGACCAGCTCCTCACTGAGACACTCCTGCCTGCCCTTGAACGCCTTCCTGGCCCTGCCAACACATTGTCGCTAGCATCTATATGCAGTAGGTCCAACTCTCCTGGAGCGTCATGCTCTACCCGCTCCTCGTCCCTTTCCCCTTCCGGGTGGGCCAATGCCCATGCTCTCAAAGATATTTGAAGCTCTTCCCTCTTGGCGCCTCGCTTGAAGAACACCCCTTTTCCATGGCAGAACTCCTTAAGCTGCGCCACCGTGTACATTTCCAGGTTGGCCAGCTCGAATTCCATCTTTCTAGGTGGGGCCTCAGACGTTCTCAGGAAAACCACTGGGACTTAGGCAAACAGGCTTTGAACAAGAGCACTTGCAATCAGGCAGTCAGGGAGAATTTCGGAGCTTGCGTTACGTCAGGTGTAGGATTGTGGCGCACACTGGGTCACTGTAGGGTGCTGCACAAGCACAAGTCCTAATCCCACCGCTGAACACCAATGTTAGAACCGGGGTCTCCAGTTGGCCAGAGTCTGCACCCTAGTCCAAGTAGGGACCACTGATTCCGACAAGGTAGCTTGGCGCGAGGCAGGTAGGCACGCACGAGGCAATGTGTAAATTGATTGTGCAGCACACATCCACACTGACACAGTAAAGCACACACAAAGGAAGCGCCACTCCAACTTTATGCAACAACTTAGGTCTCTTTATCTCAAGTTCAGGAAAAATCGGTCATAGTGAAGTACACATATACTCAGGACTTTCCCCGTGCAAATTAACCATCAACAAAATATACGGCTCAAGGAGTCTCTTTATCCAGCTCCTAACCAGTTCAGAATTAGCAAGAAAACAATGCCCACCCCCAAGCAGTGTTCGCAGAGGTAGTGTTCCCAGCGCGCTCTCACTAGGGGTGTTCCATTACCCTACGGTCCTGTGGGCGCAGTAACTCCTCAGGCAGTTACCAGGCAGTCTCAGGGAGAGATCATCATCCCCGCACTGCAGGTATCCTCAATGCTTTCCTGGTTTGGTAGATGCTGCACTGCCCGCAATCCGCCCCTGCGGCAATCTGTTGGCGCTGAGGCGTTACCTGGGGAGGTGGTTGCAGGCACTAGGGCGACGTCCCTTTCCCTCGGGGCTCTCCTCGACGTGCGCTGTGCTCTGGAAGGCCCCTGACGGTTCTGGCTTCCGTGCCCCTCTTCCCGGCAGCCGAGGACCTGTGCCGGGGGCGCGGTGATGTCACGCGCTCCCCGGAGTTCCTCACACCCCTTCTTGGCGAGGCCTGGGTTGCCCGGGTGACGCTCAGCGTGGCAGCCAATTCACACGCGGCTTCCCCGGAATGCCGCCGATGACGCGCCCGGCCAGACCAATCCCAGCTCGGCACCCTCCGGCTGTTGCTGGGGATTCCCTCAGGCGCGCTTCTCAGCCCGGGGTGACGGCGGTGATCCTCGGCCAGGCCGCCCTGGATGACACGAGGCAGCGGCAAGCCCCCAGGCCCGCAGTACTCGCACACAGCGCCTCCCCTCCAGCTCGCAGCGCTTCTTTCCACAGCGCTATGTCTACAGTCAGGCCAGGGGCGGCAGCGGGGCTGAGGGATGGAAGCAACACTCCCACACCCCCGGGGCTGCGGAGGCGGCGCAGACAAGGTAGGGGACACAGGGCTTCTTGGGGACTCCCCCTCACCCGGCAGGGGCACAGTCAGCAATAGTTCATGGAGACACTCTGGGGATGTTACCGGCGGTCTCCCTGGCAGGCAAGATCAGCAGTCAGGAGGGCAGCTCAGCAAGGTGGGGCAGCAGGTCCTAGGAGCAGTCAGCCTCAGCCATGTGGCCATCCTCTTAGCGCAGCAGTCTTTACTCTAGCCGGGATCCTCCCTGGTCCAGCAGTGTAACAAAGATGTGTGGCCAGCAACCCCCTCTCATACCCTCAAGTCATGTGACTTCAAAAGGCGGCAAGGTCTGGCGGCACCCTGGGGGGTTGGAAGGTTCTGGAATAATCTAGGGGTTCTGTGGTGTTCCCTGTCCCCTCTGTCCTGTCTGTCTACGGTGACAAGAGGCGGGGCCGTAGGGGCTACAGTAACATCCAGTCCCGGCCTATTCCAACTACTAGCGCGCAGACAGGACAGTGGCCTCACTGCAGTAGCAGGGGCCTGTGGCAACCATGTTTTTAGGAGAGAGCACCTGCACCTCAGCACTGTTTAGCAGCGGTAAGGTGCCCAGAGTCCTATGTCCAACAAAACGGGCAGTCAGATAAGAGGCACAAAAAGGGAAAAAAATATGGGGAGACCACCCCAGGGCTGACTGGTCTAACAGTCGGCTACTAAGGAACTTGTTTAAAACTGGAAACACAGTGGCTGAAGTAATGTACAATAAGCTTGGAGAAAAGAAGTCTATAGTTTGCCTAATGCTTACACTGCAAGAGTATTCTACATTTAATCAAAGAACTTTTGAAACTGAAAAAACAACAAATAGCTGAAATTGAAGCTATTGATAAAATTGAACACCAGGGGGTGACTATTCTTCTTACAGAGAAACTACAGGCCAAACTGTATTTTTTGGTAAAGTCTGTATCTAAAACTGCAGGCTTCGGAAAGACTGTACATGTATGTATAAACTACCAGGTAATTTTACGGCGTAATTTGAATGTAGGAGAAGGTTTAGTAAATGGAGCAATGGGAAAAGTTGTTGATTTTGTAAAAATTCAGAACAGAGATGGAATAGAATCTTTGATTATAAAATTTGATCAGATTAAAGAGGTTAAACAGATTGGGAGCTGTGCTGTACGTTTTTTTCTTGTAAAAGATTTTTATGTTCACAGAAAACAGTTTCTTCTGTCTTTAGCATATGCAGTAACTATTCATAATTCTCAAGGTTTAAGTATAGACAGTGCTTTTGTAAATATTGGAAGTACAGTGTTCAAAGAGGGAATGGCATATGTTGCACTGTCTCGAGTAAGAACATTGTCTGGTTTGTATTTGAAAGATTTTGATAAGAAAAATGTTAGTGCTGATGCAAATTGTGTAATAGAGTATAATCGTTTAAGAAAACTTTATACACCTGATTTAGGTGAATATCCCATATATGAGAAATGTGTAGTGTGTCCAAAATGGAAATATGTCAAAGATGGAAATGAGGTTCAAAAAAAGAAAACAAATGAAGAGAAATTTGAAGGCGTAAAGAAAAAGAAAATAGAAACTGCTGATGACATTGTAGGATACCGGTTGGAAAATAGTTCAGGTATCAACTGTTATGCTAATGTGATTCTGAATGTTGTCTTTTATCTACAAGATCTTCATCATGAAATCATGAGAAAATGTGAAAAATGATTCTGTCTACATCATGTATTTCAACTGTTAGTAACTGATAGAAATAAAATACATACTACTTCTAATGTTATGTAATTCTAAATTTATGTTGACTTCTGAAAAATATAATATTATAATTTCTGTAATATATTATCCTTAAATAACAGTTTTTCTTCTTCTTCTTTACAGTAGGTACTGTTAAAGTTTGAAAAGAGTTTTAATGCTGTTCAGGAGAATACTGCTCTAAAATAGTTCTACTGAGTAATGTATCTAAATTACTTAAAAGGTAAGAATACATAATGTAATATGCATGATAACGTGAAAAAATGTTTAAAGTTTAATTATTTGCTATTTGTTTCTAATATAAATAATGTTGACCCTTTAGACTACTTGAAAATTTTCATTATGTTGCTCATGTAATCAGGCAAGCAGTCATCTTTTCACATAGACACCACCCATGCACTTATCCATTCTCTGAAGCACAGGGTCTTGCACTAATAGGAAAACACAGTCATTACCTTTGCATTCTTTCTTTCACACAGGCACTACCCATGCACTCATCCAATCACCCAGGAAGTACCCCTGCATTAATGCAATTACTGAGGCACTACTCTTGTAGTCAACCATTCACCCAGGCACTACACATGTACTCATTCAATCACCCAGGCACTGCCCTTGCACTCATCCATTCACTCAGGCACTACCCATCCACTCATGCAATCACCCAGGCAGTACCCCAGCACACATGCAATCACCCAGGCAATACCTTTGCACTTGTGCAATTATCCAGGCACTACTCATGCAATCACTCAGGCACTGCTCTTGCACTCAACCATTCACTTAGGCACTACCCATGCACTCATCCATTCTCCAAGGAACTACCCATGCACTCATCCAATGACCCAGGCACTAGAGTTGGACTAATCCATTCACTCAGACACTACCCAGGGACTCATCAAATTATCTCAAGCACTATCCATACACTCATGCACAGGTGCTACTCTTATACTCATCCTTTCACTCAGGCACTACCCATGTACTCATCCATTCTCTGAGTCACTACCCATGCACCCATCCAATTACCCAGTCACTACCTTTGCACTCATCCATTCAGTCAGACATTATGCATACGGTCATCCATTTACTCAGGCAGTACCCATGCACTCATCCAAAACCAAGGTGCTATACTTGCACTCATCCAGTCACCCAGGCAGTACCCATGTACTCATCCATTCACTCAGGCACTACCCATGCACTCATGCAATCACCCAGGCAGTACCCCTGCACTCATGCAATCACCCAGGCAGTATCTTTGGACTCATGCAATTACCCAGGCATTACCCATACACTCATGCAATCACTCAGGCATTACTCTTGCACTCTTGCATCCAATGACCCAGGCACTAGAGTTGGACTAATCCATTCACTCAGACACTACCCAGGGACTCATCAAATTATCTCAAGCACTATCCATACACTCATGCACAGGTGCTACTCTTGCACTCAACCATTCACTCAGGCACTACCCATGCACTCATCCATTCTCCAAGGCACTAACCATGTGCTTATCCAATGACCCAGGTGTTACCCTTGCACTCATCCTTTCACTCAGGCACTACCCATACACTGATTCAATCACCCAGGCAGTACCCCGGCAGCCATGCAAATACTCATGCACTACTCTTGCACTCAACCATTCACTCAGGCACTAACTATGCACTCATCCATTCTCTCAGGCACTACCCATGCACTCATCCAATGACCCAGACATTACCCTTTCACTCATCTTTCACTCAGGGACTACCCATACACTCATGCAATAACCTAGGCACTACCCCTGCACTCAAGCAATCACCCAGGCACTACCCATGCACTTATGCAATCACTCAAGCACTATTCTTGAATTCAACCATTGACTCAGGAACTATCCTTGCACACAACCATTCTCTCAGGCACTACCCATGCACTCATGCAATCACCCAGGCAGTAACCATGCACTCATCCTTTCCCTCAGGCACTACTCATGCACTCATCCATTCACTGAGACACTACCAATGCACTCATGCAATCACCCAGGCAGTACCCCTGCACTCATGCAATCACCCAGGCAGTATTTTTGCACTCATGAAAATACCCAGGCACTACCCATGCACTCATGCATTCACTCAGGCACTACTCTTGCACTCAACCATTCACTCAGGCACTACCCATGCACTAATCCATTTTCCAAGGCACTACCCATGCACTCATCCAATGACCCAGGCACTACCCTTGCACTCGTCCTTTTACTAACGCAGTACCCATGCACTGATATAATCACCCAGACATTACTCTTGCACTCATGAAGTCACTCAGACACTACTCATGCAATCACCCAAGCAGTACCCCTGCACTTTTGCAATCACCCAGGCACTGCCCATCAACCCATGCAATCACTCAGGCACTACTCTTGCACTCAACAATTCACTCAGGCACTTTCCATGCACTCATCGATTCACTCAGGCACTACCTATGCACTCATCCAATTACCCAGGCATTATCCTTGCATCCATCCTTCCACTCAGGCAGTAACCATACACTCCTCCAATCACCCAGGCAGTACCCCTGTACCCATGCAATCATCCAGGCACTATCCATGCACTCATGCAATCACCCAGGCACTACTGTTGCACTCATCCATTCCCTCAAACACTACCTATGCACTCATCCATTCACTCAGGCACTACACATGCACCTATCTATTTACTCAGGCACTACCCATGCAGTCATCCAATGACCAAGGCAGTACCCATGCACATATTCAATCACTCAGGCAGTACCCATGCACTTATTCAATCACTCAGGAACTACTCTTGCCCCACTCAACCATTCACTCAGGCACTATCCATGCACTCATCCATTCACTCAGGCAGTACCTATATACTCATACAATGACCCAGGCATTACCGTTGCACCCATCCTTCTACTCAGACACTACTCATACACTCATCGAATCACCCAGGCACAACTTCTTTAGTTATGCAATGACCCAGGCACTACCCATCCACTTATCCATTCTCTAAAGCACACGTCTTGCACTAATAGGAAAACACAGTCATTAACCTTGCATTGTTTTCTTCACACAGGCACTACCCATGCACTCATTCAATCACCCAGGCAGTACCCCTGCACTTATGCAATCACTCAGGCACTACCCACACATTCATCAATCACCCAGGCACTATTCTTGTATTCAACCATTCACTCAGGCAGTACCCATGTACTCATCCATTCATTCATGCACTACTCCTGCACTCATGCAATCACCCAGGCACTACCCATGCACTCATGCAATCACTTAGGCACTACCCATGCAGTTATGCAATCACTCAGCCACTATTATTGCACTCAACCATTCACTCAGGCAGTATCCATGCACCCATCCATTCCCTCAGAGACTACCCATGCACTCATCCAATGACCCAGGCATTACCCTTGCACTCGTCCTTTTACTAACGCAGTACCCATGCACTGATATAATCACCCAGACATTACTCTTGCACTCATGAAGTCACTCAGACACTACCCATGCACTCATGCAATCACCCAAGCAGTACCCCTGCACTTTTGCAATCACCCAGGCAATGCCCATCCACTCATGCAATCACTCAGGCACTACTCTTGCACTGAACGATTCACTCAGGCACTTCCCATGCACTTATCGATTAACTCAGTCACTACCTATGCACTGATCCAATTACCCAGGCATTATCCTTGCATCCATTCTTCCACTCAGGCAGTACTCATACACTCATCCAATCACCCAAGCACTACCCCTGAATTCATGCAATCACCCAGGCACTAGCCATGCACTCATGCAATTATTATTATTATTGAAGCTTATAGAGCGCATGGCTACCTCCAACGGAAGTGTCCCGGTGCTAGCCGTGCATCCAACCAGTACTCAGGCACTACTGTTGCACTCATCTATTCCCTCAAACACTACCCAAACACTCATCCATTCACTCAGGCACTACCCATGCATTCCTCCAATCACCCAGACAGTACCCCTACACTCATGCAATCACCCAGGCACTATCCATGCACTCATGCAATCACTCAGGCACTACTGTTGCACTCATCCATTCCTGCAAACACTACCCATGCACTCATCCAATCACCCAGGCAGTACCCCTGCACTCATGCAATCACCCAGGTACTATCCATGCACTCATGAAATCACTCAGGCACTACTGTTGCACTCATCCATTCCCTAAAACACTACCCATGCACTCACCATTCACTCAGGCACTACCCATGCACTCCTCCAATCACCCAGGCAGTACCCCTGCACTCATGCAATCACCCAGGCACTTATGCAATCACTGAGACACTACTGTTGAACTCATCCATTCCCTCAAACACTATCCATGCACTCATCCACTCACTGAGACACTACTTATACACAATTGTAACATTAATCATCCACACATTCATACAAGCAATCACTTTAATTACATACAATTTTTCTATTTTTTACCAGTTTAGGTGGTTCCATTATAAACTTTTTTTTTGGAACAATTTTAAATTTGTTGTATTTTCTGATTATTATTTTTGGGTGTTTTTAATTTTTTTTTAAACAAAAAATAAAAGTAAAAGAGTCCAACTCTGCTGTTTCTGTTCAACTTAGAAACATAAACAACAAAACAAAAAAACAAAAAAACAAAAAATTAACATTTGTGAGCTCTGAGGAGCGTCTTGATGGTGTCAATAGACAGCTCTCCCAAATACAGTGTTGTTAGGCATTTTCGGCAGTGGATGGCAGCATCCGCCAACTCCAGAACTATGAGGGGTTGTGAAGTGGTCAAAACAACCCCTGCAGATGTTGATGGTTGTGTTCCATCATCGTTGGCTGCTTCTTCCCATCTTCGGCGCTCCACCTCTCGTGCCAGGTGAACAGGATGTAAGGTGTTGAGATGCTTTCTCATGAAAGAAGTACCACAAAAGTACTTCTTCTCAGAGCATCTTGATAAGACTTTGTGACAAATGGTACCTGTCACCTTACGCCCATTTACTTTTTTTCTCCTTCAGGCACAGTGAAGCAGGCCCACACAATGCTTTCCTTCCTCTTCCTCACTGGCTCCTCCACCTCCTCCATCTCCTCCTCCTGCTCTTCAGGAACGCTGATGCCATTTTTTTGGTAGGAAAATGAAAAACACCACAAAAAAATGAAAATTGACAGAGCCAACAAAACAGGAAGTCTTCAAGCCAGACACACCCAAAAAGAAGGACTGTAAGAGGTCTTGGTTCCACCCACCAAGAGAATGAAAAGCTGTTCAACCAATGACAAGCTTTCTTTCTATGTCACATGGAGTCGCATAGGGGTCGCGCACCCTACGTCTATCCGTCGCGCACCCGTAGAATGTATTAAATGTCATATAAAACTGTAAATTACTATCAAGATATTGTGTTTCAAAGTATTTCAATGAAAAGTCTTTATGCAAAACAGATATTTAAACTAGAAACATTCATATTTCATACTTTTAAAATTATGCTGGAGTCGTGTCTCCTACGCAAACCAGGAAATACGTGACGGCAGGATTAACGACAAGTACGCGTCTGGTGCGCGATGGTACCGCGTACACCAAAATGTGCTTTAAACATCTTAAAAATATTGCACAAGAACACAAATATTAATTTATAGGATTGATTAATAAACCTCTTTGTTTAAAAAATATATTATTTGAGTGTAAGTATGTATTTTAGGGTTACATTTGTGTAACAGATTCGTGAACCCACCACTAACCCTGGGCGGTAAATTCCGCTCCGCTTGCGGAATTTTAGCAATTCCGCGTTCCTCGGAGAACGCGTAATTGCCAAAAATTCCGCGATCGGCGGCGTAGCGGAATTTTTTCCTTGTTCGCGCTTTCAAAATGCGTGTTCGCGCGCGCGGTAGCGGCTTACCGGGATCCCTGCATTCGTCGATGAGTTTTCCTATCCGTTCGCGTGCGCCGCGAGAGTGTGCCACCGGACATCCGCATTCGCAAACAGGAAACACGCATCGCGAGCGGGCGGGACAAGTGAAACAAGATGGCCGCGCCAATTGGCGACCGGATGGGTAAGTTAGCGAGATATTTCCCCCCGAGCACGCAAACAGCATCCCCGAACAGGAAAAATGCATCGTGTACGGGCGGAACAAGCAATTCCGCATGCTCGCAGAATTCTGCGAAGCTCGCGGAGATTTTTTACTGTTTTGCGGAACTTTGCGTAACGCGACTACGCAAATTCTGCCCACCCTTACCCACCACATAGATCTGCGTCCTGTACGTGATACCATTGCGTCCACAAAAATCTGTTAAAACATTTGAAAACAAATTTATAACACCTTTATTACTATTTTTATATACTCAGTAATAAACCTCTACATCAAAAACATATATTAATTTGTTCTAAATGTGTTTTTAGAGTGATAGGGTCGCGTACGGTGCAGGACCCTTTTTGTAAATTAAAAAAAAAAATATATATATATCTATATAAAAAAGATAGTTATCATAAGAAAACAACAAAACAACTTTCATACTATTAAAAGCAATCATGCAAAATTTAATTTAGCAAACAATAATTAAAAAATATGCTAAACATTTTTTAAAATGTTTTCTTTTTGAATTGGAAATGCAGGGGCATATTAGCAAGGGCACTATCGCCGCTTTAGCGGCACTTTTGCCGCTAAAGCGGCGATATTCATATCGCCCTATCAGCAAACTGTCTCTAACAGCAGTTAGAGACAGTTTGCGGGCATTAGCGCCCGTTTGTTTACCGCTTTGCATGTCAGCGATATTTATCGCTAATGACATGCAAAGTGGGCGTTCCCGACGAACAAACCTGGGAAACACCCGCTAACAGGCCTATCGCCTATTAGCAAGGTGGCCATGGCCCCAGTTAGCGACGTGAAAAGTCGCGCTAACCGGGGTCATCGCCATTTATTTAACACCTGCAATTAGCAGGTGTTAGCCATACCTAACATGGGGGGTGGATTGTGCTGATACGACCACAGGGTCGTATCAGCAAGGTGTTCTCCTTCTCCATGCAACATCGCTGGTTTTTCAGCGATGTTGGCCCATTTCCCCGCTATCGCTGGAATATTCATCGCCATAGCGCTAATCGTTGCTAATACAGCGTTAGCGTGGCGATATATTCCAGCGATAGCCGGCGATAAAAAAATCACGCTAAGCAGGGTTAGCGATGATTATCGCCTCTTCTTGCTAATATGCCCCTTAGTTATATAATATCGCACTGTACAAAAATACAAACAAGAAAAAAATGTTAATTTAAATAGATAACACTATAAATCTTTCATCACCTATGTTATATATATTTTTAAAAACAGATTATAATTATTTTAAAACATAATAGAAATACTTAATAAAACATAGACAAAAAATAAAAAAAATAGTTTCAAACATCTTTTCATAGATAAAATGATCTACAAAACCTTGGAAATTCATTGAAAAAAACATAGGTTTGAGGGACTTTATAGTTAGGAATTAGCATTTAAAAAACCTTAGAAATTCACTGAAAAAACCACAGGTTTCAGGGACTTTAGAGTTAGGAATTAGCATTGAAAAAGCCTTAGAAATTCACTGAAAAAACCACAGGTTCCAGGGACATTATAGTTAGGCTTACATTTTTTTGCTCGTACAAAACCAGAGAAATTTAGCTGTTATAGTTAGCTGAGCTAACTATAACTCACGCCCCGCAATGCACTGCTGATGATGTCACATATTACATCACTCAGGACATGGTCAGTGACATCACTGATTTTATCACTGATGACATCATCCAGTGATTGAGTGTTTCTAAAAAGTATATATATATATATATTTCATCGCCACTGATTCCCAGAGACAGCGCACTCAGTCATCTGGTGCTTACATCCTTAATGGGCGGAATCCAGCACCATTATTAATTGCTATAACAAATTGATGTCGCACTCCAGTGATACTGCTTCAAATGGATTTATTCACCACTACTACCAACGCATTTCACCACATAGGCTTGTTCACGGTTAGGAAGTCTGTTTACTCTTTCCAATGTATACTACTTTTCCCATGTGCCGATAATGAGGCATTGTGGGATATGTAGTCTTCATTTTTAGTTCACAAAATTTTTATTTACTTATATATACAAATATTTACAGTGTTTCATTCCATTCATATACAGTATGTAACGTTGAGTTTTCATGTTGCACGGATACAATTACCACGTGTGTGTGTGAATTTAGATACAGGATTTTGACAGGTTCTATTCAAAATGTATATATGCAGTCTTAGTGACTACCTGCAGTGTCTTTTGACCAACATACTCATGTGCGTCTCTTAAGTTGATTGCTCTTTATTGGGTGGTCCAATAGAAGAATAAAGTAGTTGTGTCCTGGAAATTGTTTCCATTTGAAAGTCTCGCATGGGTGGCTCTAAGATAGTCTGTTGGTCAGAGTACTGTTTAGGTGTGTTCATAGGTTAGTTTCTCTTTGGATAATACAATAGAAGTATCTTATCATGATGAACAGAAACCCGTTCCGGACGGTTGTCTCGCCTGAGTGGCTTTGTCATCCTGTGTGGGTATTTAATGCCACTTATGTGGTTAAATTGATCCGCTACATACATGTACATTATGTCTGTTCTGGTATACTAGTTTTTGAGCATGGGGTTCTCACAGATGTACAAACAAGTCCTCATCCGCGTTCAGACCCCTTGGTTGTTTCGTTCTCAATTTGATAATAAGTTTCGTTTCCAGTCGTCTTAATTTCAAAGTCCTGTCTCCTCCTCTCTCGTGAGTTGGGACATGTGCGATTCCACTGTATTGCATGTTTTTCCAGGTGTATTTTTCATGGGTTTCGAAGTGTTTGGTCATGGCATACTTGGTGGCGCCATTTGTGATTGCCCTGATGTGCTCCAACATCCTTTTCCTCAGTGGACAGATGGTACTACCAATGTATTGTTTGCCACAATCACACGTTATCATATAGACCACATAGTTGGTTTCTACACGTGATTCTGTGTATGATCATGAATGGTTTTCCCCTGTGGTCAGGCAGTTCTTTTATGCTTTTCCCATGGTACAAGTTTTACACTCCTCACATTTAGTGACTCCTTTTTAATGATCTGTTAGACATGTCTTGTTTTGTGGTCGCATGAAGTGACTGCATGTTAGCTTATTTTGTAAGGAAGGAGCCTTTCTGAAGGAGATGTCAACATTCTCACTCAAATCATTTCCAATATCTGGGTCTTTTCTTATTACATTCCAATACTTGTTCATGATCTTTCTTATTAGGTTGTGCTCCTTGTTGTAGGTCATTATGAATCTTATTTTTGTGTTTGTTATTTCATTTTGTTTTTTGCTCTGTTTGTTGGTTAGTGTTTCTTTTTGTGTCAGATTCTTCGTTCTTTTTATTCCTTCCTCAATAGCTTGTTTTCCATAGCATCTTTGTTTAAATTTTTTGATGGTTTCTTTCGATTTTTCTTTAAATACATTGTCATCGGTGCAGTTCCTGCGCATTCTTAAGAGTTTGCCGTATGGTATGCTCTTCTTTAGACCTTGAAGATGAAAGCTGGTACCATGCAGGATACTGTTGGTTGCTGCGGGCTTTCTATATACAGTGGTCTTGATGTGATCGTCCTCAATATAGACTGTAAGGTCTAGGAACTGCACTTCTTTCTCACTGATGTTGTGAGTGAATGATAAGCCAACATTGTTTTGGTTGAGAATAGTAAAGTATTCCTGAAATTCATTTTTTGTCCCGTTCCAGATTATGAGCAAGTTGTCGATGAACCGCAACCATAGATGGACTTTGTCAGTGTAGTTTTTGTTGCCCTCTCCCCATGCTATAGTCTTCTCCCACCAACCCATGGAGAGAGTGGCATAGCTAGGGGAGAAGGAAACTCCCATTGCGGTTCCGCATGTCTGCAGGTACATTTATTTATCAAAAAGGAATATGTTATTTCGTAGGCATAGCTCTGTCATTTCCAGTATGTCTTCTGAATTCTCTAGCTACTGGATGTTACGTTATGCTAGGAAGTATTTCATGGTGGTCAGTCCCACTTCATGGCTGAATGATGTGTACAGAGATACTACATCGATAGTTACTAGTAAAGACCACTGTGCCAAGTGATGTTGGTGAGATGTTTTAGGAAATCCCCTGTATCTTTCAGATATGAGTTAAGTGTTGTTACCATTGGTGCTAGAGTATTGTCGATGTATATTGATAAATTCTCATATAATGAGCCACAGCTTGAGATATATACGCCAAGGTGTATTGAAGAATGAGTGAGTGTATGAGTGTCTGAATGGAGAATTTAGTGGGTGAGTGACTGACTGTATAAGTGAGTGATTAAACGTGTCTTAGTGAATGCATGGGTGAGTGACTAATCTGTGTGAATGTCTGTATCAGTCTGTCAGTTGGTGTGTAAGTGGCTGCATGGGTTGGTGAGTAGCTACATGAGTGTCTATATGGGTTAATGATTGGTTGTCTGAGTACCTGTATGGGCGCCTGAGTGTCTGTGTGGGTTTGTGGGGGGTGTGACTCCCTGCATGGATAAGTGAGTGGGTGATTTACTGGGTGTATGGGTTCATGAGTACATCTGCAAGGGGCTGTATGGGTGAGTGAATATGCGTATTGCTGTGTTGGTGAGTGAATGGATGTCTCAATGGTATATGTGTGAGTAACTACATATGTGAAGGCAGTATATGTGAGTGTTGGAGTATATATGTGGCTATATGTAAGTGTGAGTGATTGTGAGAGTGGCTGTATGGATGAGTGTGTGCTTGTGTCAGTGAGTGTAAAAGAGAGTAAGTATGTGTTAGTATCTGTATGAATAAGTGAGATGGTGTCTGTATAACTGTATAGGTGAGTAAATGACAGTGATTGATTCTTTTTTATTGTTTTTATTATTATTTTAACTTTATAGGTGAGTGACCGTGTGTGAATGTCTGTATGGGTGTATGAGTGCATATATCAGTGGCTGTATTGATGAGTGACTGTGTGAATGAGTGACTGTATGGGTGAGTGAGTGGATGTGTGTATAGACCTATGAATTAGTGAGTGGGTATGTACTAACTGGTATTGGTGTGTCTATGGTTTCGAGAATGGTAGTCTGCATTTAGAGTGGGTGTATGAAAGTTTATAATAGGGTGTGAGGAGGTGCATCAGCTATTAAGTGGATGATGTCATCAGTGATGTAATTTGAGATGTCATCAGTGATGTCATCAGTGATGTCACTGACCATGTCATGAGTGATATAATATGTGATGTCATCCTAAGTGCATTGCGGGGGCACGAGTTATAGTTAGCTCAGCTTACTATAACGGTTGAATTTCTTTGGTTTTGTACAAGTAAAAAAATGTAAGCCTACCTATAACGTGGCTGGAACCTGTGTTTTTTTCAGTGAAGTTCTAAGGTTTTTTAAATGCTAATTCCTAACCATAATGTCCCTGAAACCTGTGGTTTTTTCAGTGAATATATTTATTTATACAAATATATATATAGTATATATATATATGTATATATATATATATATATATATATATATATATATATATATATGTGTGGTATGAAGGCTCCCGACAAACACCAGCTCCTCTTCTCTCGGGGTCGGTGCGAGTTCCGGGTGTCGGAACCCGGTTGCAAATGTCCGAAAATCCAGTGAGCTCTTCCCCACCAAGAATAAGACTCGCACACCAGGGTCCGTGTAAGCAAAACAAGTGTTATTGGCGACGCGTTTCGACTGGAACGGTCTTTTTCACAAGCCAACTTTGCAACGTACAAATCCACCATTTTAACGTGTATTTACAAAACATAGAGGACGGACCAATGTGCATTGATTCATGCATAGGCAATGAAGACAGACTTCCATACATTTTGCGTGCACCCCCAGAGCTATGCACAAGAAAGGAAAGATTTGTTTTAGCTATCGATTATAATGCATGATTGTATACATCATTTTATCAACCAATAAAATTGTATTACAAAATATGTTTAATACAGTTTGTTATTTTCCACAAGTGCAACAAATTATAATAGATAATAAAGGAGGACAACTAACTCCCACGTTTGCAAATTCGCTTTGAATACTAAGCCTGGTGCAAGCTCGTACGCTTAATGTGGTGATGGCCAAGTGGCCTATTATGGAAGTTTTGAGATTCGGGTCTATATTTTTAGGTCCTTAACAATTAGTGATATAGGACAATCTTACTCTGAATCTAATGAGATGCCCTATGTGTATCCCAATGTAACTACCCTAAATAAAAATTATATACATACTCAAAAGTGAGGGGGTTATCTACAAGGGGGCCTCACTACAGACACAGTGATAGGTGGGTGAAAAGTGCAAAATACATTAAAGATACAACAGGGGAGAGCAATGGGAAGGCAGGTTGACTGGGCCTCAGCAAACTAACCGCAAGGTTTAAACCTGATTATAGAATTCCCTTGTGGGGGTCATTGGGTCGGACTAATAGATTATAAATTATAGATTATAATGAGCGTATAGAGACAAGTAGTCGGTCCTGTACCAGCCAAGAGTGCAGTTCAAATTAATATGTAATTAAATCTGCATGATGAGTGTTAAGACACACTGTATATAGCAGACTACGCTTCCTGTGAAGTTTTCCAACCTGCTGATACTGTGTCAAGGTAGAGAGCCCTCCGCCAGGACACAGCATGTACAGAGAAATCATGGATCACATTGAAAGCAAAGAAAGTCAATGAATCAGTAGGGGTACTCATCCAATGTGGACAAACAGTTCCTCATCTTCATTCAGGCCGAAAGGACTCTTAGTTTCGAGGAGTATAATGTACTGCAACTTCAGAATTCTCAGTTGTTTTTCACGATCCCCCCTCTGGGGTTCGCCGCAATCCTGTCAACACCAAAAAATGAAAAGCTGTTAACATCCTTGTTATGGTGTTTCAACCAGTGTCGTGCAGTAGAATAGCTCAAATCCACATTCTTGATTGCTCTAATATGCTCTAGAATTCGTTTTTTACAGGGAAGATCGTGCTTCCTATGGACATTTTCGCACATGGACATAATATCGCATATACACAAAAATCAGTATTACAATTCATGAACTTTTTTATGTTTCCTGTCTTCCCTGTTGGTAGTGGATATTTTTTCTTGTTTTTGCTTGTGCTACAGGCCTAGCATTTCCCACACTTTAAAGAAGCCTTTCTGCTGTTGTATCCATGTTTGTTGCCTGGTTGCCCCCATATAGCTCTTGACAAGCATGTCCTTAAGGGAGCGTGCTTTCCTGTATGTTACCTGTGGTTGAATGCTAACCAAGGATCCTATTACTGGGTCATTCCTGACTATGTGCCAGTGTTTCTTGAGAGTTTCAAGTACGGTCATTGCCTCCACATTGAAGGTTGTAATCATTCTGATATCATTATTGTTTTTTTTATTTATTTTTATTTTTTTATTTATTAACTGTACAATTAATTAAAATTATTACAGTAAAAAAGCAATCTATAACTTCAGAGCATTGATTAAGAACATATTTAAATATTATTTCGTCAATGTAATTTTGCACAACTATAAAACACCGAACCTCAGGTATCAAAGTTCTCTCAAAAACCCTATATAATAAAATTATTTGTACAAGTTTTGAGTTGATTGACGTAGTTTAACTCACACTTATTAATTTTCTTTACAATTAAAATAATATTATGAATTAGTAGTCAAGTCCAAGGCATCTTGTTTTACTACCAGTCAATAGACCATTAATGATCATGCGTGATTCCAGCTGGGTATGTACAGCAGTAAATTCAGACATTGAGCTGACAGACAGGCGGACTAGATTGCAGCAGACGTTTGTTCTTCGGGTGGATTGACCCTCACTTAAAGATTTAAGCTTCAGAGCCTGTTCGTGTTTATAAAGAAACTTAACCAGTTTGCAGTTCATCCGGGGGTCTGACGGATCAAGCCCTGTAATAATAGCAGACCTGCAAGATCTTATTCCTCTAATCTGGAAGGCTTCCTTTAACAAAGTGACTCGTGCTAGATGGAGTTTCGGACATATACAAATCAGATGTATGAAATCTTCCTTATGATTACCACACAGGCGGCACTCTTTTGAGGTAATATTTTTCCACCTTGGGGCGTCTGAAAGTGAGGGATAAGTTCCAAAGCGTAGCGCCATTAGCTTTTTTTCAAGTGGACCGAAAATGTGTGACCTAAGTAGGCCGCTGGTTTGAGAGCTGTATAGTTGTTTATTACTGACCATGAGTGAGATCTTTTACTGAAAGTATTTTTGTCCAGTAATAAAGAATGGAGTTTAGCAGCTTTATTAAGTGCTGACTTAAATGTTGAAAAGGACAGATTTTTATTCCACAGGTCCAGTGTACATGTGGCTTCAAGTGCATTGTGTAAATAAACAGTGTAAGGTGAGTTCTTCCCATTCTCAAGTTCATACCACAGAGCATCATTAAGCTTGGAATTACCCAAGTTTTGTTTAATCCGATACCACACTTTTATTGTTGAGTACAGTCGGCCTACGGTTTCATTAATTAGGCCAAATTCCAGGCGCATTTGACCTGGCGACGCAGTCTGAGGAAGCTGAAAGACCTTTTTAAAGATACTAGTTATTGTATTGTCAAGAATAGCTGCATCTTTTCCATATAGGGCAACACTCGCATACGTAAGCGTTGGAAGAGTTTTAGCTGTCATAACCGAGATCAGTGGACTAAATGATGGACCCTCCAGTTTCTTTGCCAGTGACTTATAAGCAAAAGTTAGTGCACTTGCCCATTGAGCCATATAGTTCCTATGATTGCAGTGGGTCAGTCTGTTATCTATGTAAAATCCTAGATACTTGTAACTAGATACATTTTCTATGCACTTTCCTTCTAACCAGGTGTTGTTTTGTTGTATAGCCCGGTTACTGATAAGCATAGTTTTAGTTTTTGTTGTATTAAGTTCTAATTTGTTTGCTGTTAGGAATTCTACAAGTGTTTTTAATAAACTCGATAAACCGATCTTTGTTAGACTGATTAGAACAATGTCATCAGCGTATGCAAGATGCGAAAGGAGTAAAGTATCAAGGTGTGGAGAGTGTGAATTAGTTGTGTTAAGTTTTCCTGACAGATCTGATTTGAAAAGGTTAAATAAGTGAGGGGCCAAAACGCATCCCTGCTTCAAGCCTTTGTTCATAAATATTTTTCTTGAAACTCTTGAACCGTTCCCCAGTTTAACTCCTACCCATGTGTCAGTGTAAAATAACATTAGGCATTTTAGAATACTTTCTGGAATATTCCATGTTTGCAGTTTGGTCCACAAGAGCTGCCGGTCCACACTATGAAACACAGCTTTTAGATCAATGAAACAGAGATGCAGATTCTGTTTGTTTATCTTGCATTTCTCTGCAATTAGGGAGACAGACAAGATGTTAGATATCGTTCCTATCCCTTTTCTAAAGCCCGTTTGGTTTGCAGGAATCAAATTGAGTTTATTTGACCAATTAACCAGATCTTCCAAAATCAGGAGGCAAGATATTTCGATTCTACATCCAACAATGCTATAAGCCTATAGTTAGGCGGATTTGTTCTTTCTCCCCTTTATATATTGGTGTAAAGATAGATCCTTGCCAGCTCTCCGGAATACGATTTAGAATTTAGAATTCTAAATAGAGGCTCTCTAGTGTAGAGCTCCAGACGGCTGGATCATGTTTAAAAAGCTTTCGGGACTCCGTTGGGCCCCGGGGCTCCAGCACTTCTACTTTTATTTATTGTGCTTTTTATTACATCTTCTGTGTATTGGAAATTAGTTATGTTGGGTTCCGTAGATGGACCAGAGGTCTCCTTCATCACTTTTGTTAAAATAAGTTGGTCATCAGCACCTAGTTGCTGTTGATGACTTGGATGAACCTGCCTTATCTGAGTCTGTTGGGAATGGTAAAACTCCATTACAAATTTCTGCTTTATATAGTTTACCCATACCTGTTCCTGTACATTTGAAGTTAAAATGTTCCTTGACCGTTTCAATTCATTTATTGTTTGCCAGAATTTATTTGAGTTATGATTTTTTGCATTGTGTAAAAGTTTTATCCAGAAAGTGTCTGTTCTTGATCGTTTGTTCTCCCATAGCTTTTTTGTACAGTTTTCGCTGCTCTCGAAATGCTTCCCATGCAATATCATTACTGTTTTTTGTTTGTAATTTCCTTAGTGTTTTTTTATGACCGTTCTTAATTTTTTACTTCACTTGTTAGTCCTGTGTGTGGGTTAATGCATGGTATCTTTTGGCTAGAGCTAACTCTTGCAGCTGGTAGATCAAACAGAAATTGTGACCATGCTTGTACCATATTGGTATTTTCTTCAATAGATTCAGCAAGTAGCACTTTTGTTGTTTTAATTTGCTCCTGGTTGCTACCGTTTGACCAAAGGAGGCGTTTTAGATTTGTTGTGTTCAAGTTGCCTTCCTGGGATGCAGAGGATTGGAAACGTGTTAAATTTAGATTGAAAACAATATGCTGAATTGAATGGTCGCTCAATATAGTGTATTCAATATACTAATGAGCAAGGAGTGGCATTAGAGGGAGCGTTATGATTGTATAGTCAAGTGTCGACTGTGACCTTGGTCCATGATATGTATATTTGGGTGGAATATCTTCTTCCGATCTTCCATTGATCACACGCATTCCCTGGTATTCTAAAGCTGTCACCAGCTGTTGACCAATTTTGTCCTGTCTGGTTGATTTAATTGGAAACTGTTGCCGTCTGCTCCAAAAGCTATTATCAGCTTCCAGAATTCATCTTCTTCAGGTGTATGGAACAAATTTGCATTGAAGTCTCCAGTTAGAACTATATTCCAAGCTGGTTGAGCCCAACGTAGTTCTGAGATGATTTTGAGTAGTAATGCATTGTTATCCTTTTTTTTTGGACATTTGGCTGCATATAGTAGTTAATCAGTATTACTGATGTCTCTTTGCCTGAACTAAGGTATGTAAGTCTGATGAGTTGAATGTTTGGATCCGGTGAGTTCAATTGTTCTGTGGTAATATTTAGAGCTAATGCTATGTAAACTGCCAGGCCGCACTTAGCCCAACCAAGTTGTTTACATTTTTCTGCCAACACTGTGTAGTGAGTGAATCCAACTATAGGAAGGTCCTACATTGCCCACGTCTCTTGTAGGGCAATTACGTCACAGAAGGCCCAATCTTGCAGTGGGAGGCCTTCTTCAAGATATTTCTTTGCTCCAGCTATATTCCATGATATTATGTGAATCTCATTCTCGTAAGGGTTCCTAATTTTTTTTCTTTGTCATTCTATATTGCCAGTGACTAGTATTCCTGGAAGCCAGTGCCAGTCATTTGAGTTTGAGTTGTTTATTGGATGTCTAACTATGACTTTACTTTCCAAGGTTGCTTGTGAACTGGAGCTTCCTTTGGCACTCTGTAATATAGAAAACACTTGTTTGTTAACCAGAGAATTATCACAATCTCGCTTTGTTTGATGTAAATAATTTTGTATCAGAGGAGAGGGTTAACGAGGACTTGTTGGGACAGATAGTTTTATACCCCAGTCCACAAATTGTTGGGAGCTGTTTAATATTAGCTGAGCAATTTCTGCTGATTGCCATGTAGTCAGGGTTTGTTCCTTAGAGTCTGTTCGGTCTGCTTGGAGGAACTCAACTGCCAATAGGTTAGTTGTGTTTATCTGCTTTAGGTCCGGGAACACCGCCAAGAGTCTTAGTATGTTACTTCTATTTAGGATGTCATGGCTACCTTGTGAATCGTATTCCAGTGTCCATAATATCTGCTGTGTTGACTGCTTAAGCTTCGGTGAGTCTCTTAGACTTTCCTTATGTGTACTGCCCTTCAATTTGTAGTTTATCTGATTTGGAATATGATTTTGTAATTGTTCTTGTGGTGACTGATTTCTCTTTATCTTTTCCTCATTTACTACAATAGTTCTAAAAATATCTGGCCGGGCTGTACTTTTAATCTCTTTTTTTTTTTCCTGCTGCTGACAGCCCAATGTGTCTTCAGAGTTGAATGAGTGTTGTCTTGTTCCTAAGTAAGTATTTGAATCATTGGTAGCGTTAGGTCCTATTGTTGTTCCGGATACGACCGTCTGAACTAAAGGCAGTAAGTTTGCCGTTGATAAAAGTTGCGAGTTTAAAGGAATTTGTTTTTCGCAGTTTTTTGATTCTTCTCTGTCTGTTTGCTTTTTATGTTCTTGAGCACACCGACCGACTCTAGCATCTGACTTATATGTTTCCTTTTCCTCCTCAGAGTTAGCATGAACCAAGACTGTGGTGTCAGTGGTTTTGTTTTCAAGAGACTCTGGGAATTCTATATTTGTTCCTGTGGATCCTTTGATTGATTTAAGTTGATTTAGCAGTGGATTTACCGATATTAGTGGTGATAGATTTCCTTCTAATTTCTTAGTTGTACGTGATACAGTGAAAATCGGGTATAATTTGGGAGAACTATCAGTAGTATGATCCTTTATTCTATTTCTAGCTTTCCTTTCTCTCTTTTTTGCCGTCTGGATTGCACATGTGTAAATGGTTGACTTGGAGAAACAGCTGGTTTCGTTTTTGCTCAGCATTTACTTGTCCTGCCATTTCCGTACTAGGAGGCTGAGTTGTATTTTCAACTCCGGGTACCAAAACTGGCACTATTGGCAAAGGCTGCTTTTTGTGTTTGAGTCAATATAATCTAGGTTGATTTTTTCCTGTGAGAGAACTATTCGTTTGTTAAGAAAAATAATCTGCTCCATTAAAGTTGGTAAAAAGCTTAGCTTATCTAGAATTGGACCGCATGTACATGAAGAAGGCTGGGGTGAGTAAATGGATTGAACTCTTGTTAATAAATTGGTTAAATTGTCCAGTTTCGTGTTAATACCTGCAATATAAGTTGCTATAATGTTCATTAAATCTATTTGGGTGTCAAGCTTGTCTGACTGCATAGTCAGAGTATCTGTAGATGCTTGCAGTGCTCGTAACAGCGGAAGTAAGAGTTCCATCTGCATCTGTGTCGTAACCCTTGCCCCGCTGTCTGACAAGGGATATTGTCTGTCGTTTTCCTTTGATTCAAGTGAGGTATTTAATTCTAAATTGACATTTACGATGGACTCTGGAGACTGGCAAGATTTGGTAGTGCATTTTTGTGGCAACGTTGTTTGTTGTACATTACTGTTTTTCTTTGTATCTGGTCTTTTCACCAACAGTGCTACTCTATCTTGGGCCGCCGCTTTCTCCCTTGTGACCTTCAGAACCTTTTCAGGATAACCTCTTATCCTGAATCTTTCCATCATTATGTTCTGCTCTTTCTCAAACGCTAATTGAGTGTTACAATTGCGTTTAGCCCTCAATAGCTCCCCATACAGAATGCTCCACTTTAGATTCAGGGGATGGTGGCTGCTGGCGTGTAGAAGACTGTTCCCTGCAGTCGCCTTTCTATGTAGGTCAGTGGAAAGGGTGCCCTCACTGATCTTCACACAGACATCCAGAAAATCCATTTCAACCTGATCATGCCTATGTGTGAAACAGAGATTAACCTCATTGTTTTCTAACACTCTGAAAAACTTCTTCAGATCAGATTTCGAGCTACCCCAGATCATGAAGATATCGTCTATGAACCGGGTCCAGAAAACAATATGCTTGGTCAAGTGTTCATTTTCCTCTATCCACACCAGTTGTTCCTACCACCACCCCATCATCATACATGCGTAGCTCGGCGCAAAACAACTGCCCATGGCAGTTCCGACCTCTTGATTAAACCATTTGTCTTCAAACAGAAAGAAGTTGTTCCCCAGACAGAATGTCAACATATCAATTAACATGTGAGTTTGTTCATACAGAAAAATAGATCTGTCCCTGAAGAAGTGTTTACAAGCACGCACTCCATCCACATGTTTTATGCAGGTATACAGGGATGCCACATCAATTGTCACTAACCAAAAATTCTCCTGCCAAGTGATTCCCTCAATCTTGTTTATAAAATCAGTGCTGTCTCTGCAGTATGATGGGAGATTGAGGACATATGGGAAGAGGAAGGTGTCTAAAAAGATGGACGTGTTTTCTAGGAGACTCCCATTGGCTGACACTATAGGTCTGCCTGGTGGATTGGTGTCGTCCTTGTGAATATTTGGCAGCAGGTAGAAACATGGTGCCAAAGGGTGTTTAGTGTAGAGGAATCTGTACTCATCCTCCCCCAGAAGTCCCTGGTTTCTCCAGTGCCCAAGTTTAATGTAATATGCACTGGTTGCCTCATCATAATAATCCTTGTTAGATCTCACATAGTTGCCAGAAAGAGTAAGTTATATATTCGCCTCTTGTTTGTACAAATTAATGTCCCATAGGACCACATTTCCACCCTTATCTGAGGGTTTGATAACAAAACTAGGATCATTGTTCAATGTGTTTAGTGCTATTCTTTGTATTGGGGTCAGATTATGTGCGTGTCTGTTTTTTCTTTTATTCCAAATACGCATGAGGTCTCTGGTTACCACCTCATGAAATGTGTCCAGGTCATCGTGTGGTGTGTTAGGGTTAAACGTAGATTTAGGCCTGAATTTGGTAGGTATGGTGTCCCCGGTCTCCAATCCCATCTGTTCCAAGAGGTTCCGTTCACTCGACCATTCAGTCAGTTCTCCACCCAACTCTGCCACACACGCAATGTCTTTGATATCATTCAAACATAAGAGCTTAGATACTTGCGCTCCCCCACTCTCAACTCCAGCCACATCACCTGTGGCACGTTTCTTTTTTTGTAAAAACATTTTCATAAGTTTCAGTTTTCAAACATATAAAAACACATCAATTCTAGTCCTGCTGTAATCAAAGTTTGCCATCGGGCAAAATGTAAGACCCAGTTCAAGTAAAGACTTCTCTGCCATAGTCAGTTTCTGAGACGATAAATTCACCACTGTTAGATTCTGCTCACCCATCATTTCTGCTTCGATTGCCGCGTTGTTCTCCCATATGGCATTGTGTCCTTTGTGTTTTCATCCTCCCCTCCTTGTTTTCTTCCTCTTGTTCTTGTGCCTCTTCCTCTTCCTCGTCCTCCTTCCGGGGGTCTCGCTCTCAAAGTCATATTCGTTTGTAAAAAACGATATTCTTCAAAAGGCCTAAAGGTTAGGGGGTCTTTTCTCAGGACATCTGCGTGATCCTCCAAGTCTGAATAGTTTTCTGAGCCAGATTCCGATGTGGCCACTTCCTGTTGTCTGAGCGCTCCCATTTGTTTGAATTGTTTGATTGCTCCATCATATCTCCTTCCAAAGGTTAGGATCCTTCCACTGGTGTAGTCCTGTTTGTCCCTTAGGAATTTCCGTTTCTTTTTTTGCTTGATCTCTTCCTCGTATTTGTCGAGCCTGATCTCCATTTGCCCAAGCGCTGCTTTGATTTCATCTTGCGCAGCGTGTTTATCGAGTTCTTCCTTTAATTTATCTATTTCTTTAATTGTCAGTTCGAGTTCTAAGGCAGAATATTTTGATAGGAGCCCCAGCATGTTTTTACATGTGGCCGCCATCAGACTTGACCATTCCTCCAGTAGTTTAGGGTGGGGGTTCTGATAAGTTGGTGTAATCAAAATACGGAGTCCCCTTGGGACTCTGCCCACCTCGATGTAGTTGTCCAAAGATGAGACCTCCCACCATCTGTTTATCTCCTTTTTTTTTCAATTTTTCGTAGTGAAATAGCATTTGTTTCCGGCTTTTAGCCCTTTGGCCAGTTGATGTTCCCGATTCCTGACCGTGGTCATCATCTTTCCCCTCTGTTTCACAGAACAGCGTACGTGCTGCACCAGGTCTACCTGCCCGCTTGTTTTTAGGGTCAGTTTCCGCTGCTGGGGCACCAGCCTGCCTTCCCTTGCTTATTTTGTTGTTTGAAGGTTTCTCGTTACACGATCATGACCCTGCCAGCGCTCCTCTGACAATCGAGCGCGCGGTACCCCTGCCAGGACTTAATTGAAGCAAGACTATTGTGGGGCTACTGCCTGAAACCAGCAAGCATTGAGACACAGCTATGCGCTCCCTCCAGTGCACGCCCACTCGTCCCACACTTACCGGTCCAGTGTTGCAGCTCGTTACGCCTCCTTCCAAGTGTCTTCTACGTGGATGTCCGGCGGCGGGAGCTGGTTTGAAGAATTTGTGGTATGAAGGCTTCCGACAAACACCAGCTCCTCTCCTCTCGGGGTCGGTGCGAGTTCCGGGTGTCGGAACCCGGCTGCAAATGTCCGAAAATCCAGTGAGCTCTTCCCCACCAAGAATAAGACTCGCACACCTGGGGTCCGTGTAAGCAAAACAAGTGTTATTGGCGACGCGGATCGACCAGAATGGTCTTTTTCACAAGCCAACTTTGCAACGTACAAATCCACCATTTTAACGTGTATTTACAAAACATAGAGGACGGACCAATGCGCATTGATTCATGCATAGGCAATGAAGACAGACTTCCATACATTTTGCCTGTACCCCCAGAGCTATGCACAAGAAAGGAAAGATTTGTTTTAGCTATCGATTATAATGCGTGATTGTATACATAATTTTATCAACCAATAAAATTGTATTACAAAATATGTTTAAGACAGTTTGTTATTTTCCACAAGTGCAACAAATTATAATAGATAATAAAGGAGGACAACTAACTCCCACGTTTGCAAATTCACTTTGAATACTAAGCCTGGTGCAAGCTCGTACGCTTAATGTGGTGATGGCCAAGTGGCCTATTATGGAAGTTTTGAGATTCGGGTCTATATTTTTAGGTCCTTAACAATTAGTGATATAGGACAATCTTACTTTGAATCTAATGAGATGCCCTATGTGTATCCCAATTTAACTGCCCTAAATAAAAATTATATACAAACTCAAAAAGTGAGGGGGGTTATCTACAAGGGGGCCTCACTACAGACACAGTGATAGGTGGGTGAAAACTGCAAAATACATTAAAGATACAACAGGGGAGAGCAATGGGAGGGCAGGTTGACTGGGCCTCAGCAAACTAACCGCAAGGTTTAAACCTGATTATAGATTCCCTCGTGGGGGTCATTGGGTCGGACTAATAGATTATAAATTATAGATTATAATGAGCGTATAGAGGCAAGTAGTCGGTCCTGTACCAGCCAAGAGTGCAGTTCAAATTAATATGTAATTAAATCTGCATGATGAGTGTTAAGACACACTGATATAGGGGTAGGTGCAGGCTACGCTTCCTATGAACATATATATATATACATATTACCTACTAGCGGTCGCCAGTAGGTAGTTATAGTTAGAACCTATTTTCCATAGGAAAAGCATTTTTTAATTTGCCAATATCTTTGGCGCCGTTTAACTAATCTTTGCGAAAGTTTCAAAACTAAAGGGGCACTCCGGTCAGCTTCTGTCTTGAAAGTTTCGGGGTGATTCGTGAAGCGGGGGCCGAGAAAAAAGGGGGTCCCAAAACGCATTTTCCCCATGTTAATTTCCATAGGAATTTTAGACACGGCTACAGCCCGCACTGCTGAACGGAATTACACTAAATCTGGCAAAAAGTAGCTCTTGGTCCAGAAAGCGACCTTTTTTAAATGGTGTAAATCCGTTCAGTAGTTCCTGAGAAATTCAAGATATAGTATGTGTCTGGAGAGAAGCAAGATGGCGGAAGGCTGAGGCTGAGCCTCCGATCTCAGTGCTAAAGCCCTGATCTACTGAGAACCCCCCCTTTAGGGAAATGCACCCATCTACGCTAGAGCAAGAATGATAGAAGAGATCTTAGGTATCTTAAGTATACTGACCAAACTACTACAGAAAAGGATTTGCTACTGTGATCCCTTAAGCTCAAGCTCGACGCAGCGGGAGCTAAGACTTACGTACCTTTGGATACAGAGGACGCTAAGCTCCGACTCCCATCTCAGTGACTGGTGCTCGGGGCTGAGACACCGAGATAATTTGCACAGTATGAGGCCAAAAGAAGGTCCGGTGGCTCGCGGCAAAACAACGCCGAATCCCTCGTGCCCTGCTGATCGACCTGCTGATCACCCTGCATCAGAAGTGTGTACCATGATGGGAGGAGGAGCGCGGCAGCCTGGACGTCAAGGGCCGGCTGTGACCCGGAAGGAGCTCCCGGAAAGGAAAGGGAGAGGAGAGTTGCTCCAGCAACGCAAGACGGGTCCGACAATAGTGGAGCTACTTGTTGGCGCTAAGAAAACCGAAGGATCCACTGAAACAGCTGACGGAGCACCGGGGACGCAGAGAGAAATGGTACCGGACAAGGAAAGGAGAGAGACAGCAACCTCGCAGACTGGGCAAACTGTGCATACCGTGCAGGTAAATGCGCAAGCGAGGGGAAATTCAGTAGTGGGAGAAATGGACTCTTTAATGGTGACAGGCAGCCCTCCCCTAATCTGGAGCGAACGCATGGAGGGGGAAGAGACTCAGGACTCAACAGTATCTACTGGTAAGGAGGTATCTAAGGCTGGAAGAGACGCAGCCTTGATTGAGGGTGCTGAGGGTGCTGACATTACACCAAGTGATAGTATAAATGAGAAAGTGGGAGGAATGGAAATGGAAACCCGAGCAAATGATCTACCAGGCATAAACTTCTCAGTGGACCCTGGGCAAATTAAAGAGAATGCAATATTGGATTTTAAAAGTAAGGGCAAGGTCCATACAGGCGGCTCAAAACCCTACCAGCAGGGATCTAAACACAAGAAAAGTAATAAACAAAAAAATCAGCATATGAGAGACATGGAGACAGAGGCAACAGATTACTTTTACTCACTGTCAGATGATACAGAATCAGTAATAGAATCTGCAAGGGACTCCCCAGTATTGACTAGCTCAAGCGATGGGGAGAGTGAGAGCTTGCCGGACACCAGTGGGAGGGACTCTGCCACAACCATGAGGAAAATTAATAGGGCTGGCGGTCTCCCTGAGTATGGCCTTGATAAAGGGGACAAAACGCCTGAGCTAAACTGGGATTATTCACCATCCAGTTTACTTATTGGTGGCTTGGGGGAGCAAGCAGCGGCTCTAGGGAACACCACTAATACAACCTTGGATACTATATTACAGTCAGTTCTGGCCCACCGGGAGGGGACTAGGCTAGATAGCAGGCGCTCCCAGGCAGCTATCCGTAAGATGCAGGGGTCTGTACGGAAGATTGCAAAAGTCTGCGGTGAGATCTCAGACCGACTAACTATGCTGGAGACAAGGACTGAAAACCTTGAGACGGATATTGTAACAACACGCCTTCAGACTGAATCCCATGAGGCAAGATTAACTGATGTCCAGTGGCAGCTGGAAGATCAGGAAAATCGTCAACGGAGGAACAATCTGCGATTTTTGGGTATACCAGAGGATAAAGGAGTCACGGATATCCGCCTCTATATGGTTGATCTACTAGCCAAAGCCTTTCCCGAGCTGACGGGATGGAATTGGGCTCATGAAACTCAGCGAGCTCACCGAGTCCCTATGGTACTAAAACAATCTAATGGAGTAGACAGCAAACCCAGAGCGGTACTAGTTTACTTTGGAAACTATCTTCTCCGGCAGCTCGTATTCGAGAAAGCTAGACCAGATAAAAAGTGTCAACTGGACAGCATAGAGTTCTTCACAAGGCCGGACTTCTGCCATGCAATGGTAGAGAGACGCTGGCGGTTACGACAAATGATTAATTTGTTTCAGACAAAAGGGCACAGGCCTACCTGGTGAACCCGGCCAAGTTGAAAGTTATTGTGGGAGATAGATCCCGCTTTTTTATATCTGAAATTAAAGCTAAGGAGTTTTTGGAAGAGCTAAATGGGAAAGCCTAGGGAAACATGAGCTAATGGAACAGTATGGAAATTTGGTTACGGGGTGGTGTGCTTGTTTTTTTTTTTTGTGTTTTTTTTTCTTCTTTCTTGTTTTTTTTTTCTTTTTGCTCACTAATGTCTGGGTGGGTGCTGGATATTGTTTATGCAATGGTTACAATTGATACAAGGATGTTCTCAGGGATCACGGAACGGCACTGCTTCATCACACACCAGACCTACGGTCTGGAAGCTTCTAGGGGGAGGATGAGAGGGGAAGGGGGAGGGGGGTGGGGGGAGGAATATGGGCAAGAGAAGGGTGTAGCTCCGGGGGGAGCTTCGGGAGGATCAAAAGGGGGGGGGGAAACCTGACAAGGTACATGATACAAGAGTAATAAAAACAAATATGAGAGGCAATCAAAATGGATGGCAGTTTTCTGTAATTAGTTATGGATAAAATACGGATATGCTCGGTAAATGTGGGAGGGCTTAACGATAGGAAAAAAAGGGCCAGGGTGTATGAGGTCTTACGGTTTTGGAATACAGAGATTATTTGTTTGCAGGAGACTCACATTCCATGGAGCAATAAAGATCAATTGCAGATTAGAGGCTATGAAATGATAATATGCTCCTCACAAACAACGATGATAAGGGGAGTAGCGATATTCATTAGGCAAAATGTGGGCAGTGTGAAGCGAACGCTGGCAGATAAATGGGGAAGATGGGCCATTGCTACACTAAGTACGGGCCTTACGATTGCAACCGTTTATGGCTCAAATCAAGATGATTCTAGAATCTGGGGTGATCTTGAGATCGAGCTTGCTTTGTGGCCAACTCCATTAATAATATGTGGGGATTTTAATATCCATCTTGGGATCACACAGGATACTGGGATACATTATAAGGGCAGGAAACCACAGGTTTATAGGGCTTTAAAAAACTTCAGGGATAGTCATGGGTTGTTGGACGTATGGGCACATAAAAATACTATAGATCCTGGATATACCTATTTTTCATCTCCACATCAGAAATATGCGCGTTTAGATTATTGTATGGCTTCTACTATGATGTTAGGTGAAATGACAATAACTAAACTACCCTAAACTTTCTCTGATCATAACCCGCTTCTTTTAGAAATAAACCGACAGGAGACAGTGAGGGGAAAACAATTTTGCTGGACCTTTGACAGAAAACTTTTAATAGAGGAGGCATTTCAGAGTTATATTAGGAAATGGGCTAAAGAATTTTTTAATATGAACCGGTATACCGCCTCACGAATTATAGTGTGAGACTCCTTTAAAGCAGGAGTGAGGGGAGAAGTGATAAGCTATGTAGGCCGACAACGGAAAGAGCGTCGGGATAAGATCAATTCTTTAATAATGTCCTTAATACAACTGGAAAGGGAGCATACTCAATTGATAGATCGAGGGGGACAGACGGCAGGACAAGAGGTTATTGATGAGGTGAGATCTAAAATAGCAGTCTTGAAATCAGAAATAAATGGCTTTTTCCAGCTTCAAGTTGCCCAAGCATACCAAGCATATCAGAAAGATATGTACGAGTATGGGGAAGCTTCAGGTAGAATACTGGCCCTTCGAACTAGGCAAAGGGTAGCTAGAAATAACATAACTAAAATACAAAATAATCAAGGGCAGTGTGAGACCAACTCTGCAAAGATTATGGGGGTTTTTGAACAGTTTTATCCAAAATTATTTCAAAAAGATCCTACTGATCTGGTACAACTGCCTACTGGGGATAGGGGTATCAAGCAGAATAAAATCGATGAAGCTAAGCAGTTAGAACTGGAAGCAGAATTTACGCTGGAAGAAGTAATAACTGCTATAAATTCTCTGTCTTCTGGGAAAGCTTCTGGACCAGATAAAATTACAATTGAGCTCTATAAACTACTTCAACAAGATCTGGCTCCATTATTGCACGATCCTTTTTTAGATGTGCAATATCGAAGAATCCCAACGAAGTCGTGGCAGGAACCCGATATAGTAATATTTCCTAAGAAAGGGAAACCACCGGAGCTACCCGGCTCATACCGTCCTATTGCCCTGATAAGTTCTGATGCCAAAATTTATTCCAAGGTTTTAGCTAACCGGCTACAGAGGGTCATAGCCAAACTAGTCTCACCATGGCAACATGGCTTTATACCTGGCCGAGGAACTACCGATCACATAAGACGGGTGATCGCGCTATTGGATATAGTAGAGGCAAATGTGGATGAAATGGCTGTGATCCTCTTAGATGCCGAGAAGGCTTTCGATCGAGTTGCATGGCAATACCTATGGGATTTGCTTGGAGAACGGGGGTTCGGACCTCGATTAATTACAGCCATTAGAGCAATGTATTTTAGCCCGATCGCAAAATTAAAGGTGATGGGAAATACATCTAGGGCAATAGAGGTAGCTAGGGGAACAAGACAGGGCTGCCCATGCTCCCCAATCCTCTTTGCTATATATTTAGATCCTTTTATTATACAACTGCTCTCAAACCCCAGGATTAAACCAATAATAACAAATGGATATGAAGCTAAGCTATTGGCCTATGCGGACGATATAGCTATTACTACATCGGAACCAGAGATAGCAATTAAAGAAATTGAGAGGATGGCGGAGGTATTTGGGCGCAGGTCAGGATATTTGCTTAATAAAGGCAAAACACAGATAATATGTACCAAACAGTATAATATACAAGGTCAGCGATGGATCGAAACTGCAACATATTTAGGGATTAGGATAGGATCTGATCTGGATGCAATATGGCCAAATAATCTAGACCCAGTGTTAGATGAAGTAGGTAGTGAGTTAAGGCGAATGGACAAACTGCAGTTAACAATAGTTGGCAGAATTAACGTATTGAAAATGCAAGTGTTCCCAAGGATTTTATATTTGCTCCGCTCTATTCCTCTGGAACTGTCGGTCATCGCAGTCCAGAAAATGGATTCTATGTTTTCGAATTATGTATGGCACTATCAGAAAACTAGGCGTGCCTTAAGATTATTGACACTTCCACAAGACCGAGGGGGCTGGGCTGCCCCAAATTTGTTATTATACTACTGGGCTGCAACTTTGCAGCAGATGGGGGCCTTATTAACAATAGGTAGACCCAGGAAAGAAGATGACCTTCCCTCTATCTATCAATTAGCCATAGGCAAAGAAGCTACGGGTCTGTTCTTGAAACAACTTGAACCTAGCTACTATAAAAAGACCCGATTCAAATGCCTAAAAGTGGCTTGGAAGGTATGGACTAAAGTCAGGGGGAACATTGAAAATCCCCAAATATAATAGGTACACTCCTTTGTGGGGCTCTTCAGCCTTTCCATTAGCAATAATTGACACTATGGCTAGAGGGTGGGAACGCGCTCGCATAAATACGATTGCTAATCTATATAATGATAAATTGGAACCCATACTTTTCCCTGAATAAGTTCGGCAAACTGGGATAGATACCAGATCTCAATTTAAATATGTTCAAATCTGGAACTGTCTGAGAACCCTGTCCGCAGGATGCTTTAAACTCTGGGCAATACCAGTGTTGGATATGAACTACCGTGGGGGTGCGAGAATTGGGTGCTATTACAATATTTTGATGGAAATAGTCCCCGATGACATGGAAAAAGTAGAGACAAAGTGGACAGAGAAACTGGGAGAGGATGAGGTGGACCTAGATATGTCACTAGAATTAGGCAAAAGATATTCCTCTCAGCAAATCTCAAGGCTCAACACTATAAGACCCTGTTCAATCTGTATTATACCCCTGCAAAGCTGTTTAAGTGGGGAAACGTGAAAATGATAACTGTCCAAGGTGTCAAGCCAGCCCAGCTGATATCATACATATGTTTTGTACGTGTAACAAACTGACTTCCTTAAAACTGGGTACGGAAAGGTTTTGGTTGCAAGCAATGAACAAGCAGATTACTTTAAGTCCATGATTAATGTTATTTGGATATGATAATCGTGGTGGGTTATCCTCGTCTCAACAAGATTTTGTATTTATTACAGCGGCTGTAGCTAGATTATTGATAGCCACAGCATGGAAGGATTCCGAACCCCCAGGGTACACAGCATGGTTCTATCGGATCTTGAACATATATAATCAGGAAATGGTCCTGTATAAGAACAAGGGGAGGCGAGCTAAGGAGAAAGGATATAAGATATGGGCACCTTTGATCCAATGGCTTAACAGAAGATCCGAGGTAGGGCGGAATTAGATCATTGTAAAAAGTGTTTTGTTTAAATGATAAAGGGCGGGAAAGTAGACGCCACCTTTGGTTACTCGGCCCGATATGATTTAATCTTTTTTTATGTTTTGCTCAATAACTTTGATGTTACCTCCTACAAGAAACTGATAAGTGTTATCAGAAGGAATCTTTTCTTATTTCATATGTATGACTAAAATTACTTAGGATTTGTGTTTAAAATGTATATATTTTTGTACCTTGT
>CAWUFW010025907.1:0-38986 GCA_963921515.1 Calotriton arnoldi | reverse complement strand
TTTGGGGTGGCACTTGGGGGAAGCCACTCCCAGGCTGTGCACGTGTACATGGGGACAGGATCCTTTGTGTGTTGTGCACATGACCACTGTGATGTGCAACTGTTCATTTCGGAGTATGTGTATGTCATGTCACATACCCCCAGAGGCCCATGTGGGAAGGTATGTACGTCACAGGGTGACCCATTGCCACAATAGTGATGGCCCTCCACAGTCTGTGTGCATGTTGTGTCTCCGATGTCTCTGATTCCATGTGCACAATGGGAGACAGTCTCCACATCAACGTTGTTTGTGCATGGACTTTGATGTTTTGCGTGTGTGTGTCACAGACGTCCATGTCTGGCCTGCGGAGGCAACAGGGGCCACTACCTGTGGGAGTCATGTTTGTTTTTCTGACGTGTACATGATACGCCATGTCATGCCAGTGTCCATGTGGCAAGACAGGGTCACTGGGAATCTACCTGTCAATGAGCTGTGATGCCTGTGGCGCATCTGTCCAGACATGTCACTGTGGTGTGTGTGTGGAACGTGACAGCAGTAAATGGGTACTGTGACACAGCCTAATGGTTTCCCATAGCACAACCTGGAACCTGTTGTCAACACATGTTGAACTGAGATGTTAGATTATGTCCATGTAGTTGCCATATATGTCCATACAGTACGGCACACACATCAAGTACTTGTGTCTCGTAATGATGTATCATGTGAAATTGAGTATGGTGAATGGCACATATGTGGGGTGACTGACAATCTTTCTTTCTTCACCTATGCACTGCAGGGCACCAGCTGTCCATAGACCATTCCCTGACCTGGCAACGATGGTGGAACGTGACACCATCCGATGGTACCGCTTCACCAGGCAGCTTATTGAGGATTTGGCAGTGCGCTTGGCCCCACATTTGCAACCTGGCCGGCCGTACCCTACAGCGCTGACCCCCAAGGTGAAGGTGATGGCAGCCCTACACTTCTTTGCCACCGGTACCTTTCAACACACTGTGGCGACTGCTGGTGGGATGTCACAGACTATGTTCAGCCGTGTGCTACGCAATGTTTTGGAGGCAATGTTGAGATGCCTGAACCAGTACATCTATTTCCCTACACGTCAACAACTCACTGACGTCAAGAGTGACTTCTATGCCCTGGGGAGGATGCCACATGTCATTGGCTCCATTGATGGGACACATGTGGCTTTGGTACCACCACAGGCACATGAGCAGGCATACAGGAACAGGAAACATTATCATTCGATCAATGCTCTGGTGGTATGTCTTGCAGATATGAGCATCTCACATGTGTGTGCCCGTTTCCCTGGTTCGGCACACGATGCCTACGTGATGAGGAGTAGTCGCATCCCGAGGATGATGTCACAGATGCAGAACCAGCGTGCCTGGCTTGTCGGTGTGTACTGACTTTGTACCATTGTGTGTGTTCTGCTATGTTGTATTCCGCCCTCTTTTCCAACTCTGCTAATGTGCAATTGACTGTCTGTAGGTGACTCCGGATACCCCAACATGCCGTGGTTGCTGACACCCCTCAGGAACCCTGTGACACCAGCCCAGATGCGCTACAATGAGGCACATGGTCGGACCAGGAGAGTGATCGAGCGGACATTTGGTCTCCTGAAGAGCCGCTTCCGCTGCCTGGACAAGACAGGAGGGGCCCTCCCATATGCCCCAGCAAAGGTGTGCAAGATTGTCATCGTCTGCTGCATGCTACACAACCTGGCAGTGCGGAAGGAGTTGCCTCTCATCCTGGATGACGATGACCAACATCCGTCACCTGTGGAGGATCCTGGCCTGGGCCACGATGCCAGTGATGATGATGATGATGGTGCTGTCCGCTCACAGCTCATCACCAACTTCTTCAGCTGAATGTGAGTATCCAGAGATGTCGTGTCAATGATGTGTGTTTGCGTGATATGTGTTGGTGGTGCTCTGGTGCTGTTTGAGTGTGGCCATGTGCTACTTGACTGGAAGCATGCAGCAATGTGTCCTTACAGGTAGTCTGTACTCCCCAACAGTGTTGACATGCTAACTTGGTTTTCTGTGAGTATCTTGTGACATGTATTGGCCATGAGTATTGCAGTTCTGTCCTGTTCTTCCGTGCTTTTGACTGTGTGTCATGTCTGTCCTTCACAGGGTACTTTCAGAGTTGTTTGGTGAACTGTGATCCCCCGACACCATGATTCAACTTCCAGGGTGGAAGCAGTCGTTTCCCTACAGGTGATGTGCCACACAGCCCTGGACTTTATTTCTTCTACACTTGTTGACTGTGTGGCCACTGCCACGTAGGATTACCTTGCATCTGTAGTGGAAACAACATGTTGCAAATGTGTAATAAACCTGTGCTTCACTTTGGGTTGTGCGTTGTCTGTGGTTACACATCTGACTGACATGTGCTTACTGCACCTGTGGGCTAGTTAACACAGACTGTGAATAGGTGTGGTGTCTGTGCATTCCACTGTATTTCCTGGCAACATCAGTGTTGGCGATGAGTCAGATGGCCCTGGTGTGTATGTGTTGTGTAGCCCTAGTGGTGTGTCTCCCTCATATGTGTCACGTTGCCATGACTCACATGACGGTGTTGAACTTGCTGTAGCAGTTAGCATGCACAGTGTCATTTAGCAGATCACCATCTACATGACAAAAACCACGTTGGAATCACAACAGAGGCAAGTATGGTGTATTAGTGAGTTTATTTACATACATGTGTGAGGATAGTGCACAGGATGGTGGGTGCTGTACATTGGTATTGGAATCCAAAGTTCCCAGATGAGTTGGAAGGCGTGGTAGCAGAAATGTCCTGAGTAAAGTCCACAGTCATCTGATACATTGGGCCAACTTACGCTCCCCATGTCATGTGGGAGAGTTGTGTTGCATTCGACAGGGTAAACAGTTTGCACACGAAGGAGAATTTCCAGAACAGGTGTTGGGTTCCTGGGGGATGTACATGGCCATCGGCCTCTCAGTTTTCCTTCCTCGGACGACCCCTCTTCTTCCGGGGGGACCCTCACGTGCAGGCTGCTGCGGTGCAGAGGACTCTCCGCCAGAGTCCTCCTCCCTCCCTGTGGCAGTTGCAGTTGTTCCAGCACCAGATGTTGTGGGCACACAGGGAGGTGTGGCCATGTTGGTGCTAATTTGGCGGAGGCATGTCAATATGTCCCTATGCACCGCTGTCAGTTCTTCCAATGTGTCCCACTTGGACTCCATGCCAGACATGTGTGTCTCCACACGGGACATGTGTGTCTCCACACGGGACATGTGTGTCTCCACACGGGACATGTGTGAGTCCAAGCGGGGATGATGGGCAGCCTGCTGCTGTTGAATGTCCTTGAGGATCCCCACTACCTGGCTGACCTCTCCGGTGCTATTCTGGTACGCCTCAGCAATGCGTGCCAGTTGTGGGTCATCATGCAGTCCAGGCCCCTTTGCAAACAGCGACCTATGTCTACCACCCCTCCCACTACCCCTGGCGACACGTGCGGGACCTGTGGTGGCAAGCACAGGTGACCGTAGGCCCACTTGGGGGTTGTTACTGGGGTCATTGTCCGTTGCTCCATGTTGGGCCGGGGTCCCTGTGCTGTTGTCATCGGTGGTCCTTGGTCTGTCCGTGTTGGCAGGGGTGGTCTGTGTGTTGGCAGTTGTTGGAGGGGTGGGTGCAGGGGGTGCAGATGTTGGTCCTGCTGGTGCTGCATGATGACTCTCACCGGAGGGGCCAGGTAGGTCTTCGCCATCCGAGGAGTGCAGAGGCTGTTCCACACCAGTGAGCTCTGTGTCCCCCAGAGCCTGGGACAGGGACTCCTCATCGTCTGCTGCTGTGTCCCCATCATCACCTGTTTTTGGAAGAGACACACAATGTATGTTATGTTTCTATGGGCATCAATGGTTCACACACCTGACAGTTGTGACTGTACCTCTGGATGCGGGCCTGTACATTGCATTGTCCTAAGTTGTCACAGTCAGAGGTTGATATTGGTGTAGCACATTGTCCTGCCAACCTGAAGCTTTTCTATGTGAATGTTGAGGTGTGTGCATGGCCAGCATTGGTGGTATTTGGTGGACATCCGTCCCTCCTTCTCCCCCCAGCCCAGTTATCCCACCATGGAACGTGCTTCCATTGCAGGGAGTGCAAGTTGGCTTTCAGGATGGCAGTCAGTGGTGTCCTGCTGTTGGCTGGTGCCCAGTTCCCAGCAGGGGCTTGTGCTCCCCACAGCAGTACCCAGTGTCAGCCATCTTGTCAGTTGTTTTCCACTCCCTGTGATGTGAGCATGGTTCAGATTGGTGTTGATGGACCAATTGTGAGGGTGACCAATATCTGTGACTACAACTCCCATCATGCTATTGCCTACACCCCCCTTCCCAGCATGCCCATACTTCCTTCCTTTTGAGTGGAGTGCACAGTGTGTGAGTGTGACAGCAATGGCAAGATGGCTGACAGTGGTGTCCTGCTGTTGGTTGGTGCACAGTTCCCAGCAGGGGCTTGTGCTCCCCACAGCAGTACCCAGTGTCAGCCATCTTGTCAGTTGTTTTCCACTCCCTGTGATGTGAGCATGGTTCAGAGTGGTGTTGATGGGCCAATTGTGAGGGTGACCAATATCTGTGACTACAACTCCCATCATGCTATTGCCTACACCCTCCGTCCCAGCATGCCCATACTTCCTTCCTTTTGAGTGGAGTTCACAGTGTGTGAGTGTGACAGCAATGGCAAGATGGCTGACAGTGGTGTCCTGTTGTTTGTTGGTGCA
Source organism: Calotriton arnoldi (assembly GCA_963921515.1). Taxonomy (NCBI): domain Eukaryota; kingdom Metazoa; phylum Chordata; class Amphibia; order Caudata; family Salamandridae; genus Calotriton; species Calotriton arnoldi. The sequence goes on along the minus strand of CAWUFW010025907.1, from coordinate 34,245 downwards.
CAGGTCCCAGCAGGGGCTTGTGCTCCCCACAGCAGTACCCAGTGTCAGCCATCTTGTCAGTTATTTTCCACTCCCTGTGATGTGAGCATGGTTCAGATTGGTGTTGATGGGCCAATTGTGAGCGTGACCAATAACTGTGACTACAACTCCCATTATGCTATGGCCTACACCCCCCTTCCCAGCATGCCCATACTTCCTTCCTTTTGAGTGGACTTCACTGTGTGTGAGTGTGACAGCAATGGCAAGATGGCTGACAGTGGTGTCCTGCTGTTGGTTGGTGCACAGTTCCCAGCAGGGGCTTGTGCTCCCCACAGCAGTACCCAAAAAATCATAGGGAGGCCGGTCCCGGTGGATGGGGTCCCCGGGACCATAATTGGCCTTAGGAGGGGGGCCACACGGCCCCTCTCCCAAAAAATATGCAGTCTGGCCATGCCCCGGGGGATGGGGTCCCCGGGGCCAGTAGTGGCCTTAGGAGGGGTTACCACGAGGCCCCCCCATATTTTTTGTTTAATAAAAAAAATTGTCAGGTCCCGGGGATGGGGTCCCCGGAGAGAATACTGAATAATGGAAATAGGCGGGTTTTTTTTCTTTCTATTTTGGAGTTGCGACTCCAACGCGGCTCTCAGCGCGCCCCCGTGTAACGTCGCATTGGATTTGCGAATTCACCTTAAATAAATAATTTACTAGTATATAATTTAGAAGGTGGTGTTGTATTTGTGAAGTTGTTTTAAAGAGGTACTGTGATTGAAGTTAATGACAAGATTAGAATTGAAAGAGTTGATAAAGATATATAAAATTAAAAAATATTAGTTAAACAAAAGTGTATTGTGTTGTAGTACATTGAATTCATGCTTTTGTAGATTCGTGGTGGGTGCGCGAATCCACAAAAAGATTTTTAAAAATGTATGTGAAAAAATAAATATATTCACTACTATGTTATAGGGTGGCTCTAAAAAGAGCCCTTGTGTTCATTATGAGTTTGTTGTAGCTACATGTAAGTGCCGATGCAGAGCTTTAGGTTGTTAAGAAAGACTCTGTTTCCTTGATCTGTGACGTGTACTCCATCACTTCTGTAGATGTCTTCCATATCAAAACGTATATTGTTATTGTAGATGGACCCCATTTTATGATCTCTTAGGTATGCAGAAACAGCTTTATTGACATTTTCCTAGCTTTTTCAATCTGTGGACAGAATTAATTTGACCACTTCCATTTCTGTCTTTGGCATATATTATAGTAAACAAAGACAGTTTGAGGTAAAAGCAACATCAATTGTGCAAAGGTGTCCTTCATGAGCATTTTCAGACCTACCTCAGTCAATGTGCCTAGGTCATTGCCACCACAGTGCACATTCATGAGGTCAGGAGGTTGGACATGCGAAAAGGTTTTAACCAAAGGCATCAATTGGTGCCACTTTAATCCTCTCTGTGCAATCCACTTAATATACACATTTTGCAAAGCTAGGTCTTTGTCAATACCTCTGCGTTCAGCATACCTTTTGCACCAGAAAACATAGCTGTGTCCAACAATCCACACTGTAAGCATCTTGAAGGGATGTCTGGAAGGAGTGAAAAGATGTCTGTAGCTGAGGTAGTTAGTTGGTAGAAGGAGAGGTATCTAAAATGGTGGACAAGATGCTGTTTTTTGAAAAGGAGATAATTGATTGGCCGTTTATGAACATTGTACACTCAAAAATAGGGTGTATGTTACTTTCTTTAAAAAGCATGTTTCTTATTGGTTAGCAAAACATATTTGAAAGGTACAGTAGATAGGATAAGGTCATATTTTGCATGTGTAAACCACACCTGCTGTTTGCATTTGTAAGCTAGTGTGCTGAACTTGAAGATATGGTGAACTTGTGACCTGACAGTTCACTTCAATGTTCCTTGAACTGTTGCTATGGAAACTGGCATTAGGCAGAAGGGGGGAAGGGTTGAATGTTATCTGAGGTTTTAAAATGTGGTATTGTAATTTATATAGAAGTTTAATGTTATTAAAGTAAGATTTCCCAAGTCAGTACTATCTTTAGAAGTGGTGTGTTATTAAAAAATAGTGGTATTTTTATTTGTAATATATTTTTGAACTCCCGTATGGATTCACGGTTCCACCGCGTTGGTGCACGGTGGAATCGCGACTCCAAAAAAATTCCAGAATCAGTTTGGGCACTTTTAGAAGTCAATTGGTAATGGTTAATATGTGTAACCAATAGAAATGTGTTTTACAATTTGAAATTATGTAGGAAGCAATGTGATTTGTTACTTACATTTATTTGTGTGGAGAAAGAGAGGGAAAGTTTGCCATTACTGGTTTTACCTTATTGAGAGAGGTGCATTACATTGAACTGTGTGCATAAGAAAGGTTTTTGGGACTTTCTGATATTTGATATTCTACAAATCAATTTGGAAGGTGAGTTATATATTTCTGAGGTGTATTATGTATTAGTTTTATTTTTAAACTTTAAAAATTATTGATGAACTGTGATGTTTGAAATATATTATTAAATGTAGAGATGTGTATTGTAGTTTGTTTTATTGTAGTTAAATGTTGTTTGAAAAAGATTTTGTATAGTAATATGTGTATATTGGAAGATGGATTAGTGATAATGGTAGTTTGTTTTAGTGTGTAGATATGTACATTTGTAGTATACCGCATAATTTTAGCGGTTGCTTTAAAATTGGAGGTGGAGTCTGTCAAGTTTTAAGGTGTGCATGGACATCTGTCTCAAGTATGTCTCTACTTGTATATCTATTTTCATATGTCTTATACAATTGAAGGTGCATGATGTGTAACAAAGGGGTGTTGTTGCTTTTTATGTGGTAGGCTCAAGACTGTGAGTAGTAGTGGAATGGTGAAGATGCAGCATAATAGTGTGCTTTAAAAAAATCAGATTAGGTATTAGTGACTATGCTAATTTTTATAAGTCTCTAGAGAGGTACAGTTGAAATATGCCACATAATTTTTAGTGTTTGCTTTAAATTTGAACTTTGTTCTGTGAATTTTTGAGGTGTGCATAGTGTTGTGGTAGAGATATATGCATGCATGCTTTCAGGATGTTGTACTTTTTTCAGTCATTCAGGCACTATCACAGTACTACTCCAATGTCTCAGGCAGTAGCCATGCACTTATAAAATCACCCAGGCAGCTTCTGTGTACTCTTGTAATCCCCCTGATATTATCCCTCAATTTATGCAAATACACAGGCATTATGTATGTACTGCTTAATCCCCAAGACATTATGTTTGCACTCATGTAATTACCAATGCATTAGCTATACAATGATTCAATCACCCAGGCACTACCCTTGCACTCTTCCAATCACTCCGGCACTACTGCAGTACTACTTCAATCACCAAGGCACTACACATACAGTTATAAAATTACCTAGGCACTTCCTATGTAATCCTGTAATCTCCCAGATATTACCCCTGCATTCATGGAATCACCAGGTATTACCGATGTACTCCTTTAATCCCCCAGACATAACTTCTGCAATCATGCAATCACCAATGCTTTAGCTATATACTGGTTGAATCACCCAGGCAATACCCTTGTACACCTCCAATTACCTTTTCACGATCTATGCACTCCTCCAATCACTTAGCCAGTGCCAATGCACTTATAAAATCACCCAAGCAATACCTCTACACTCTTACAATCATTGAGGCACTACCACAGTATTAATCCTATCACCCAGGCAGTACCAATGCACTTATAAAATCACCCAGGCACTTTCTATGTACTCCTATAGTCCCCAGATATTTCCTCTGAACTCATGCAATCACCAATGCATTAGCTACACATTGGTTAAATCACCCAGGCAATACCCTTGCACTTCTCCAATTGCCTTTTCACTATCTATGCACTCGGCCTATCACTTAGGCAGTGCCCATGCACTTATAAAATCACCCCGGCACTACTTTTACAGTCCTCCAATCACTGAGGCAGTACCACAATAGTACTGTAATCAGCTAGGCAGTATCGATCGATTTATAATATCACCTAGGTACTTCCTATGTACAATTATAATGTCCTAGATATTATCCCTTAAGTCATGAATTGCACATAGATTACCTATGTACTCCTGCAATCCCTTAGACATTATCTTTGCACTCATGCAATCACCAGTACATTAGCTATACAGTGGTTCAATCACCCAGGCACTACTCTTACATTCCTGCATCTAGAATCTATGCAGTCGTCCAAACATTTAGCCAGTACCCATGCACTTATAAAATCACCCAGGCACTATCTTTTCACTACTCCAATCACTCAGGCATTCCCTCAGTACTCCAGCAATCACCCAAGCAGTACTCATGCACTTATATCAACTACTCACTTGGTATGTACTCCAATAATCCTGTAGATATTACCCCTGTAGTCATGGACTCACCCAGGCACTAGTTATGTACAACCTTGCAGTCATAGAGACATGCAGAGTCTACGTATGCACTTATGTAAAAACCCAGGCACTAGCTTTGCAGTCGTTCAATCACCCAGGTCGTACTGTTGCACTTATGTATTCACTTAAGCACTACTCCATGACTTATCTATGCTTTCAGGTGCTATTTAAACTCTCATCCATGCACTCAACCTGTATGTGTGCACTTATGAAAATAGCCAGTCACTATCCATCTTCTCCTGCAATTACCCAGTGACTACGCTTGCACTTATACAATCACCCACGCACTACCCATGGAGTTGTGCAATCACTGAGGCAGATCTATTACATGTTTCAGTTGTAGGTTTCACTATATTCCAGAAATATTGTTTATATATTTCTTTTAGATATGATGATGATTTGAAAAGGTAGAGACATATCTATGATTGCTTTTAACAATATGGAGAGACTTATGGTTGACTCATGTAATAGTCTGCTGCTTTATATTTGACTAAGTACTACTCATGCAGTCTTCAAATGATGCAGGCACTACATATGCACTGCTGTAATAACTTAAACATTACAGCTGCACTCAAGCAATTACTAAGGTATTACCCATGCACTCTGTGAATCATGTAGTCACTACTCATGCACTTATATGATCAGCCAGGCACAACTGTTGCAGTCCTTCTATCACGGACGCACTACCCTTTGACTTATGTAATCACTCAGCCAGTAGCCATGCTGTTATGAAATCACGCAGGCACTACCTTTGAACTTATCTATTCACCCAGGCACTACTTTAATAGTCCTGTAATTATCCAAGAAGTACTCATGCACTTATAAAATCACCTAGTCACTTCGTATGTAGTCATGAAAATCCCCTGATATTACCGCTATAGTCAGGCAATCACCCCGGCCTTATTTGTGTACTCCTTTAACCCCTTCGGTGCGCGGCCGATTTTCGCCCTGTGCGGGGCGTTTCATTGAGTGGGCGGGTTCATGACGAGCTCAGCTCGTCATGCGCACACGAGCACTGCGCAGCATGACGAGCTGAGCTCGTCATGAGCATAGAAGGGGTTAATCCCTGAGGCGTTACCCCTGTACTCATGTAATCACCAATGGATTAGCTATACAGTGCTTTAATCACCCTTGCAGTATCCTTCTAGTGTTTCAATCATGGATGCACTACTGTTGTACTTATGTAATCACTCAGAAAGTACTCATGCACTTATCAAATCACCCAGCCACTACATATGCACATATAAAATCTTCTAGACTCTACCCTTGCACTCCTCTAATTACCCAGGCACTACCTGTGCACTGAAGTGCTTGAAATATACCATATGTTTTTAGATCTCTATTTGAAATGTAAAGTGCAGCTTTTTAAGTGTTAAGGTGTGCATTATCTTGTAACTGAGGTATGTTTGTATTTGTAGATGTATTTTTATATGTGTTATGTATGTAAAGATGGTTGATGTATTAAATACAGGTATATTTCTATTTCTATGTTTCTTTTATATATGATGGTACTAGGGAAAGGTAGAGACTCATGCATCCATGCTTTTTAAATATGGGTTGACTTACAATAGAGATATGTGAAGGGATGTTGCTTTGTATTTTGGTAGGCTGTACATCTGAGTAGTAGTAGTAGGATGGTTATGTAGCAGGAGCAGTAAACTGATGTTTAATATATGTTGGGTGTGGAATTACTGATTATGGTGGTTTAAAAGAGAATATGTAAAACTTTATTTGATGTATGCCAGATAAATCTAGGTGACTCTTCCAAATCTTAAGCGTAGTGTGTCAACTTTTATGGTCTGCATGGTCGTGTGATTGATGAATTTCCTAGTTGCATATGTATTCTCATATGTATTATGCATCTCAAGATCATACATGTATAAAAGAGAGATATATTTTTTTATGTATGTTTCTATTAAAAATCATAGTACTAGTAAATGGTAGAGACACATGCATTTATGAGTATGGTAAGTTTTATAAGAGAGATATGCGTTGGTTTGATGTTTTCTATTTGGTTAGGCCCGATACTCTGAGCAGTTAGAGAATGGTGAACCTGTACTAGAAAAGTGTACACTATGTTATAAACCACACTTTTGTATTGCTATTTGAGTATTCTTCGACTACTTAGGATGTTGGGTGTAGTCAAATATAAAGCAGCAACATGAAGAGATGTCTCAGCTGTAAGTCTGCAATGACCCAGGCACTACACATGCACTAATCCATGCACTAAGCCACTGTATGTACAGTTCTTCAATCAGTCAGGCACTATTCCTCCACTTATGCAATCAGTCAGGCACTATCTCTGCACTCCTCCAATCACCCAGGCAGTACAGATGCACTTATACATTCACTGAGCCACTATTGATGCTTTGATAGATGCACTCAGCTAGTTCCTCTGCACTCATGTAATCAACCAAGCACTACCCATGCAGTTTTCCAATCGTCCAAGCACAACTTTTGCACTTTTGCAATCATTTAGATCCTACCTGTGCTTCGTTGGAATTAGTCAGGCAGTACCCATGTATTCCTAGATGAAGGTAGGCACCATCTGTGCATTGTTCTAATCATACAGGTATCATTTTAGCACTCATGCAATCACCCACTCACTTAGGCCATGACTTATCTATGCTTTCAGGTGCTATTTAAACACTTATCCATGCACTCAACCTGTATGTGTGCACTTATGCAATTAGCCAGTCACTAGCCATCTTCTCCTGCAATTACCCAGTGACTACCCTTGCACTCATACAATCACCCAAGCACTACCCATGGAGTTGTGCAATCACTGAGGCAGATCTATTATATGTTTCAGGTGTAGGTTTCACTATATTCCAGAAATATTGTTTATACATTTCTTTTAGATATGATGATGATTTGAAAAGGTAGAGATATTTGTATGATTGCTTTTAACAATATGGAGAGAATTATGGTTGACTCATGTAATAGACTGCTGCTTTATATTTGGCTAGGCGCAACACTCATGCAGTTATAAAAAAACCTAAGTACTACTCATGCAGTCTTCAAATGATGCAGGCACTACATATGCACTGCTGAAATAACTTAAACATTACTGCTGCACTCATGCAATTACTAAGGTATTACCCATGCACTCTGTGAATCATGTAGTCACTACTCATGCACTTATATGATCAGCCAGGCACTACTGTTGCTGTCCTTCTATCAGGGACGCACTACCCTTGTACTTATGTAATCACTCAGCCAGTAGTCATGCTGTTATGAAATCACCCAGGCACTACCTTTGAACTTACCTATTCACTCAGGCACTACTTTAGTAGTCCTGTAATCGCCCAAGAAGTACCCATGCACTTATAAAATCACCTAGTCACTTCCTATGTAGTCATGAAAATCCCCTGATATTACTGCTGTGGTCATGCAATCACCTAGGCCTTACCTGTGTACTCCTTTAATCCCTGAGACGTTACCCCTGACCTCATATAATCACCAATGGATTAGCTATACAGTGCTTTAATCAACCTTGCAGTAGCCTTCTAGTGTTTCAATCATGGATGCACCACTGTTGTACTTATGTAATCACTCAGCCAGTACTCATGCACTTACAAAATCACCCAGCCACTACATATGCACATATAAAATCTTCTAGACTCTACCCTTGTACTCCTCCAATCACCCAGGCACTACCTGTGCACTGAAGTGGTTGAAATATACCATATGTTTTTAGATCTCTATTTGAAATGAAAAGTGCAGCTTTTTAAGTGTTAAGGTGTGCATTATTTTGTGACTGAGGTATGTTTGTATTTGCAGATGTATTTTTATATGTGTTATGTATGTAAAGATGGTTGATGTATAAAATACAGGTATATATCTATTTCTATGTTTCTTCTATATATGATGGTACTAGGGAAAGGTAGAGACTCATGCATCCATGCTTTTTTAAATATGGGTTGACTTACAATAGAGATATGTGAAGGGATGTTGCTTTGTATTTTGGAAGGCTGTACATCTGAGTCGTAGTAGGATGGTTATGTAGCAGGAACAGGTAAGTGATGTTTAATATATGTTGGGTGAGGAATTACTGATTATGGTGGTTTAAAAGAGAATATGTAAAACTTTATTTGACGTATGCCAGATAAATCTAGGTGTCTCTTCCAAATCTTAAGAGTAGTGTGTCAACTTTTATTGTCTGCATGGTCGTGTGATTGATGAATTTCCTAGTTGCATATGTATTCTCATATGTTTATGCATCTCAAGATCCTACATGTATAAAAGAGAGATATATTTTTTTATGTATGTTTCTATTAAAAATGATAGTACTAGTAAAAGGTAGAGACACATACATACATGCCTTTATGGATATGGTAAGATTTATAAGAGAAATATGCGGTGGTTTGATGTTTTCTTTTTGGGTGGGCCCAATACCCTGAGCAGTAAGAGAATGGTGGACCTGTACTAGAAAATTGTACACCATGTTATAAACCACACTTTTGTATTGCTATTTGAGTATTCTTCGACTACTTAGGATGTTGGGTGTAGTCAAATATAAAGCAGCAACATGAAGAGATGTCTCAGCTATAAGTCTGCAATGACCCAGGCACTACCTATGCACTAATCCATGCACTAAGCCACTATATGTACAGTTCTTCAATCAGTCAGGCACTACTCCGCCACTTATGCAATCAGTCAGGCATTATCTCTGCACTCCTCCAATCACCCAAGCAGTACAGATGCACTTATACATTCACTGAGCCACTATTGATGCTTTAATAGATGCACTCAGCCAGTTCCTCTGCAGTCATGTAATCAACCAAGCACTACCCATGCAGTTTTCCAATCGTCCAGGCACAACTTTTGCACTCTTGCAATCATTTAGATACTACCTATGCATTGTTGCAATTAGTCTGGCAGTACCCATGCATTCCTTAATGAACGAAGGCACCATCTGTGCATTGTTCTATTCATACAGGTATTATTTTAGCACTCATGCAATCACCCAGGTGTTACGTATGCTGTTTTTCAATCACTCAGAGAGTACCCATGCCCTCTTGCAATCACTTAGGCACTCTGCATGAACTCATGCAATCACCCAAGCATTATTTATGCACTTCTCCAATCACTCAGGCACTACTGCAGTACTACTCCAATCACCCAGGCAGTACACATGCACTTATAAAATCACCAAGGCACTTCCTATGTACTCCTGTAATCTCTCAGATATTACCCTTGCAATTATAGAATCTCCAGGTATTAGCTATGTACTTCACTAATCCCCCAGACATAACTCCTGCAATGATGCAATCACCAATGTATTAGCTATAGACTTGTTCAATCATCCAGGCAATACCCTTGCACTTCTGCAATTACCTTTTTACAATCTATGCACTCCTCCAATCATTTAGCCAGTGCCAATGCACCTATAAAATCACCCAGGAACTACCACTACACTCTTACAATCATTGAGGCACTACCACAGTATTACTCCTATCACCCAGGCAGTACCACTGCACTTATAAAATCACACAGGCACTTTCTATGTACGCCTGTACTCCCCATATATTACCTTTGAACTGAAGCAATCACCAATGCATTAGCTACATATTGGTTCAATCACCCAGGCAATACCCTTGCACTCCTCCAATTACCTTTTCACAATCTATGCACTCAGCCTATGACTTAGGCAGTGCCCATGCACTTATAAAATCACCCAGCCACTACTTTTACAGTCCTCCAATCACTGAGGCACTACAACAATAGTACTCTAATCACCTAGGCAGTATCGATGGACTTATAAAATCACCCAGGTACTTCCTATGTACTCTTATAATGTCCGATATATTATCCCTTAACTGATGAATCACCCCGAGATTACCTATATACTCCTGCAATCTCTTAGACATTACCTCTGCACTCATGGAATCACCAGTGCATTAGCCATACAGTGGTTCAATCACCCAGGCATTATCCTTACACTCCTCCAATCAGCTACTCAGGATCTATGCACTCGTTCAAACATTTAACTGGTTCTCATGCTTTTATAAAATCACCCAGGCAGTACCTTTATAGTCCTCCAATCACTGAGGTAGTACCACAATAGTACTGTAATCACCTAGAAAGTATCGATGAACTTATGAAATCCCCTAGGCACTTTCTATGTACTCATGTAGTCCATCAGATATTACCCCTGAAATCATGCAATCACCAATGTATTAGCTATATACTGGTTCTATCACTCATGCATTACCCTTGCACTCCTCCAATCACCCTGTCAGTATCTATGCACACCTTCAATCACTTAGCCAGTACCTATATACTAATAAAATTAATTAAGCACTACCTATGCACTTATGCAATCACCCAGGCACTACCTTACTACACCTGTATTCACCAAGGCAGTACTCTAGTTTTCAAAGAATCACACAGGCACTATCTCTGCAGTCATGCATTCACTTGGATACTACTTCTGCATACATGTAATTTCTAAGTTATTATCCCTACACTCAAGCAATCACCTAGGCGTTTTCCCTGCACTCATGCAATCAGACAGGCATTATGTAACCAGTGCTTCAATCATCCAGTCTCTACACAAGCACTTATTTAATGAGCCAGGCAGAACTCTTGCATTATGCAATCACTGAAGTACTATATATGCATTGTTCCAATCAGTCAGGCACTATCCATGTATTCTTCGATGTACCAAGGCAGTATCTGTGTATTAGTGTAATCATGCTGGCATTGTCTTTGGACCCATATAATCACCCAGGTATTACCTATGCAATTCTTCAATCACTCAGACAGTACCTATGCACTCCTCCAATCACCCAGGCACTACCCATGCAGTTATAGAATCACATAAGCATTACCTATGCAGTTCTTTAATCACTCAGGTAGTACACATGTAGTCCTCTAATTTCATAGACACTACATCTACACTCATGTAATCACTCAGGCACATACGGTGTTGGGCCTAGTAAAAGATATAGCAGCAAGCTTTCATACGTCTCTGGTGTAAGTGTCATAATGTTCTTAAAAACATGCATGCATATGTCTGTACTGTCTGTTAGTAGTATCATATATCAAAGAAACATACAAATAGATGTTTAGTTGTGTTTTATATGTGTACTATGTTCAGATGTATAATTCATATCACAATATATGTACAAGATCAGACATATCTTAAACAGTAGACCATGAAGACGTTAAAAGTTGAGAGAGTGTACTTCATATTTCAAAGAGACAATAAGATTTATTTAGTGCACTTCAAGTGAAGTTTTCCAGACAGACTTACAAAGTATTATAAGCACTAATTTGTCACGTAACATATGTTAAACATTACTTTTCTGCTGCTGCTGCTTTACTATTTTACTAGTAGTTAAGTATTGAACATAGTCAAAATAAATAAGTAAGAAGCAAGAGAAGTGCTGACAGAAGTAACAGAGGTACAGAAGGAGGCAAGAGAGATGCACAAACAGGCAAAGGAAATGGAGAAAGATCGAAGAGCAGTGCAGAAGGAACTAACAGAGGTGCAGAAGGAGGCAAGAGGGGTGCAGAAGTAACCAAGAGAGGTGTAAAAATTTGCAAGAGAGGTGTAGAAAGAAGTAACAGAGGTACAGAAGAAGACAAGACAACTGCAGAAAGAGGCAAGACAGTTGTAGAAATAGGCAAGAGAGGTGCAGAAAAAGGGAACAGGGGTGCAGAAAAAGGCGAATTAAGTGCAGAAAGAGGGAAGAAGGATGTAGGAAGAGGTAAGAGGGGTGCAGAAAGGGTAATAGAAGTGCAGAAAGAAGCAAGAGTAGTGGAGAAAAAACTAAGAGAGATGTAGAAAAAGGGAAGTGGGATAGGGAAAGAGCAAGAGAAGTGCAGAAAGAAGCAAGAGAGGTGTAGAAAGAGGTAAGGGAGGTACAGAAAGAGTAGAGAGGGGTGCAGAAAGAGGGTACAGAGGTGCACAAAGAGGGAAGAAGGATGCAGAAAGAGTTAACATGGGTACATAAAAAAGCAATAGAGTTTCAGAAAGAAGCAAGAAAAGTTGAGAAGGAAGCAACAGAGATACACAAAGAGGAAACACTGGTGCAGAAAGAGGCAACAGAGATGCAGAAAGATGGAAGAAGGGTGCAGAAAGAGAAACAGGAGTACAGAACGAGGCAACAGGGATGCAGAAAGAAGTAAGAGGTGCAGAAAGAAGAAATAGAGGTGTACAAAGAGGCAGAAGGGATGCAGAAAGAGGAAGATAGTTGTAGAAACAGATTTAAGTAGTGCAGAAACATTCAAGAGGGGTGTAGAAACAGTGAAGAAAAGTGCACAAAGAGAGAACAGGGGTGAAGAGAGAGACGAGAGGTGTAGAAAGAAAGAAGAAGGATGTAGAAAGGAGTAATAGTTGGGTATTGAGTATAGGTAAAAACAAAGTAGCAACCCTTTAGATGTTTCTGCTGTAAAGTTTAAAATCTTTTTGAAACCGTGCATGTATGAGTCTGTGCTTTTTGCTAGTGTACTATATATAGAAAAGCATACAAATATATGCATACTTCTGTTTTATATGTAAAGCATCTTCAAATGTATAACACATATGAGAATACATGTGCTAGTAGAGACATACCCCAATCAGAACATTATGCAGGCCTTAAAAGTTGACAGACTGCACTTTAGATTTGATTTGGATAGCAGTAGAGAAATTCTTTAGTTGTGCTCGGTGATTTTGTTGTATAGCTTGTGATTTGTTCCAATTGTAAGAATTAAGCAGTGCCTGATATAGGTTTAGAGTGCAATTAAAAATATTTATTTATTTATAAATAAGAATATTTGTATATAATTATTTTGATAATAGTAAATTATTTAACAAAACTATTTAAACTTTTCTTTTTCATAGATATTCTCCATAATTATTAAGAAAAATTCAGTATGACAAGAAAAGTGCAAAAGAAAAGACAACAAAATAAACAGTACTATTTAAAGGAGAGAGAAAATCAGAAATTTGATGAAGTACAACATGTGGCATTGAAGAAAAAAACATCTGTTAAGAGAACTAAAGAATTTGTTAAAAGAATTTTTAAGAATGTAATACATTTTCAATATGGGGAAATAAGAAAGAAAAGTTGTACAACCTCAGAAGAAAACGAAAAAAGGACAAATTAATGGAAAATCAGGTTATGGGAAAACAATCTATATTGAAAGAAGGATGAAAGAATATAAAGACATTAGGAAGAGGATGTATAAAAGCAGACTACTAAAATATTTATTGAAAGATTGCAAAAAATATAAAAGAAGATCAGCATTTTACAAGAAGCAAGAACAGATTGAAAGTGTCAGTCGAAAAGGTTTTTGAATTGAAAAGAACATTGCTTATATTAGTATTGAAGAGAATGAAGACATTGAATAAAACAATGCAATTTATAAAGGAGAAAAGTAAATGAAAAAAATTGGTTAATAAAACTAACTTCTGCAAAACAATTTCGGGGGAATGGAAGCACACTTCTAGTACTGAACCTTTTTTTAATGAAGAAAGCTATTTTCTTCAAATTACATTAGTTCATGCAGTTGATACCAGGGGTCGTTGTTATGAAGTGAAAAACGGTCGTCCAATTGAAAAAGAAAAGATGGTTCCTAGAAATGTGGAACAAGTAATAGCTGAAGAAGTTCAAGGCAGACATACACAAGCTCCAGTGTATAGGTGGGATTGTAGTAGTATTTGTAGTATACAACAGGAATCTATTGATATATTACTACATTTCTTACTAGATTATGGTAAAAAAAAAGGGTTAAACAAAAGAATAAGATGTTGCAAGGACTAGATCCTTGTAAAGTGAGAAAATATAGTAACTTGCAGGGTCATTCTCTGGCTTGTCTTTCTAGAAAAGTGTGTAGAAGTACTTTTCATCATTTAAGAATGTTAGCAGTACATCACTCAGAAATGCGGAAGTTAGTGAAAAGATTGTACTACGTAAAAAGTCCAGCATTATCTTTAAGTGTAATAAACACAGCTCTTTTGCATGGTTCAGTATTGGATGTGAAAAAAGTTTCAGATTATATAGAGTTTTGTTTCTTTGGGCCTCAAGAGGAGTGTAGAGAAAGTAAGAGTTTGATAGGTGTAGGTGTTGAAGAAGAGGTGGAAGATAGTACTACTGAGAAGTTTGCAGAAGAAATTACAAATTTTAAGGTAGTTTCTTGTGAGAAACCAAACTATGGTTGTATTTGTTGTCGACGTACTCACTTTAGAACTTAAACTAGGAATGTTGATGTGTATTTTAAAAGTGAAAAGGAAAACAATGATAAGTGGGAGCAATTTGGTGCTTATTTGTTGGTGGAAGATCGTTTTGAGTTGGGTAGTGATCAACGTATTTGTAAATATTGTTACAACAAATTAGAAGAGAATAAAATGCCAGCTAGCGCTGTACATAACAACCTAGAGTTGGTAGATATTCCTCCGGAACTGGTAGATTTAAATACTTATGAGTCCATTCTTGTTCAATCTGTGCATCCGTTTCAAGCTATAGTTCGTATGGAGCCTAAAACAGGTAAGCTGCCTCCAACGGATTTACAAAGAGGTTTAAAAGGGAGAGTTGTGTATTTACCTTTAGATTTTAAGAAAAATATTGAAACTGTTGCTATAGAGAGAGAGGAAACTGAACCTGTAGTTATTCTAGTTAATGGTGTACCAACAAAGAGTCGGAAAATTTGGCAAGAGTTAGTAGATGTCACCAAACTTCAAAAGGCTACTTTATATCTTATACAAAATAATTTTTATTATAAAAATGTATATGTGGAAGAAGAAGAATTATTTATAGAAGATGAAAGAGAAATTTCTAATGGCCAAATAGAAAAAGTGGACAACTCGAGGAGAGAAGAAATGTATGAACATTATAGTATACATCTTCTACATTCAAAAGAAGTGATAGGAAACACTATTGAATTATTCCAAATGAAGAAAGCGAAGGGAACTCCCATGAGTGTATGGGAAAAAAGTTTAGAAGCTCGTTATTTTCCACAGCTCTTCCCCACTGGAAAAGGTGGACGATATGATGAACGACCAGTACAGATTCCGGCTTCAGAATATCGTACAACAAGATTGTACTCAGAAGATCCAAGATTTCGACAGTGTATTCCATATTTATTTCATCTTCTGTTTGAAAGTGACTTGTCTGGACTTTCATTTGCAGTGAACCACATATTAAAAACAGGAGTTCATCTTACAAATCTTTCTGCAAAGGAATTTTTGGACAAAGTTCAACAAAGAGATGATCATTTAGAATCTCAGTTAATTAATTTGATGGTGTATCAAAGTGGTACTAATCAGAATTGGTATCATCGTCATGGTGAACTTAAATGTATGTTAAGGAACTTAGGAACCCCTACATGGTTTGTTACGCTTAGCTGTGCTGAATACGCATGGGACGATTTACTTGAATTTCTACGAGTAGCAAATTCAAATGTAAAAAACATTGAATTGAAGACAGCTGGAGAACTCTGTTCTTTGGATCCTGTAAATGTGTGCAGATATTTTAATCATAGGTTTCAATCTATGATGTCTTTTATCTGCAATAAAAAAAATTACACCTCTTGGAGAAGTCATTGATTTCTTTTGGAGAAAAGAGTACCGAGCCAGAGGTGTTCCTCATATACACATGCTATTATGGATTAAGAATGCACCTAAATTTGGAACCGATTCTGATGAAACTGTTTTGTCTTTCATTGAAGACTAGGTTACCTGTGCCATTCCAAAAAAAGGAGGAGAAAACAGCTGAAGACAACAAGTTTGACGGTTTCAAAGTCATCGATGTGGAAAATATTGTCGACGTAAATACACGTCAAAGGGAAAATTTAATACAAAAAGTTGTTTTCGATTTCCACGTCCAGTAATTTCAAAAGGAAGAGTCAACAGTTTCATGTCAGCAGAAAGACATACTATAACGCGAAAATCTCCAAAGAATACTTACAGCATAAAAATAAGTGAAAATTCAAAGTATATTAATAACTACAATCCAGTGATTTTGTCAATGTGGAATGCAAACATGGATATCCAATATGTTACAGATAATTCGATTTCTGTTGCTCGTTATGTTACATCATATATAACCAAATCTGAAAAGACGGAGTTGAAAGAAATCTGGGAAGAAATTTCACAAGAGAAGACTCTTAGGGGCCGATTATGATGGCGGGCGGACTTTGTCCGCCCGCCATCGCCCCGGTAAATGGGACCGCCCGCTATGTGTGCGGCGGTCCCGCACATGTGATTAGGATGCCACCGCCACGGTGGCGGTGGCATCCCCATTTCCAGCATTGTGGCGGGCGGTGCTCACAACACCGCCCGCCACAGTGCTGGAAATGCATGTTGTGCATCTGCATGCACAACGTGACAGGCACTGCGCGGTGCCTGCCACCTTGTGCATGCAGATACAGGGGGTACCATAGGTACCCCCAGTATGCAACCCCCACCCCCAACACCCTGGGAGCCCACAACGGGCCCCCAACAGCAAAGACCGCGAGCCTTTCCATGGCGGCGACGCCACCATGGAAAGGCTCATCTCCGCTGGCATCATAATATGGATGGCGGTGTCTTGCAGACACCGCCACCATATTAAACCCTTTTTCGCCCGGTCGACTGTTCGGCCGGGCTGAAAACATGCGGACGGTCTTACCGTCTGCCGGGCTCCCCTCCGCCATGGTAATATGGCGGGGGAATTTGTTGGCGGACGGGCGATTATGGCGGGCGGATCGCCACCGCCATGCGGGCGGTGGCGATCCGCCCGACATCATAATCGACCCCTTAGTAACAAATTGTACAGCTTTAGTTTGAAGATGCTTTCCCACCGAGAGATTGGATCCTACGAATGTTCAGATCGGTTGACCTCTGCAAGTTTATATTCAAAGTCAAGAGTAATCATTTGGGTAAGTCTAGGTCTTGCTGCAACATGAAATCGAATTTTGAAATCTGTACAAGAAATTGAATATTTAGCATTGAATGAACCAGAGAGTACAGATACTGTTAAAACAAATATGTTGGATACGTACTATCCCAAAAGGAGTCCACATCTGGAAAACATGTGTCTCTATGAAGTACTACAACATTACAGTTTTAAGAAAATGTTACAGAAAATATAAATGAAGAAAAATATGCAGTAATTGGATGTGATGGATGTTTGGTAAAACATGCCAAAGTAAATCTAATTAACCACAGGAAACTCAGTTGCGAAACTGCAGATAAAAGGGAATTTTTCTATTTAGCACTTCTGCAACTTTTCAAGCCTTGGCGTAGTGAAATGGAATTACTTGGAGATTTTGACTGCTATGAAGATTCTTTTATTGCGTATAAAGATAGTATTCAAAGCACAATGTTTCCAAATTATCTACAAATGTTAAATGAAGAGATTGAACAAGAAACTACTATTGTAGCTGAAATAGCTAGAGACAGTTCTCAAGATATTTAAAGTTCTGCTCCACTAAGTCAAGATCCATTAGGACAACCAATTCTTGAAAATGAAACAGCAATAGCCATGAATGAAGTAGAAACAGCAATGCACCAAGCCCAACAGGATATAATTGAGTTGGGAAACTTGGAAGACCAACTAAATTTTAAACAAAAAGAAATATATCAGCAAGTCACACAACAGATACAGCATGGTTTACTTCATGAAAAAAAGAGTGCAACTGCACATCAATTAAACCTATTCAAATGTATATCAGTGGTCAAGCTGGAACAGGGAAAAGTTTCTTAATTAAAGTTTTGACCAGTTATCTACAGAAAACCACTGAATCACATTTATCTTGTGTTGTAACAGCTCCAACTGGGTTAGCAGCACACAACATTAAAGGGATTACATTACATCGTTTACTCATGCTACCAGTAGAACATGAAAATAAGTTGGAATATCATAAACTATCTGGAGAAACTTGTTATGAAGTCTCAAGTGTTCTAAAGAAAATGAAACTTCTAATCATTGATGAGGTGAGCATGGTCTCAAACTTAATGCTTGCCTTTGTACATTTAAGAATGCAACAGATTTTAAAAACAGATTATGATGTTTTATTTGGAGGAAAACATGTAATTGTATTTGGCAATCTACTACAACTGACTCCTGTGAAAGGACAACCAGTTTTTAAAACTCTTGTCCATGAAAATACTAGGAAATCTTTGGGAAGTATTGGAAATGTAAACACTTGGGGGCCGATTCCGATCTCGGCCGGTAGGGCTCCGAATTGGATTCGGCATTACCGGATCCGATTCGGAGCCCTGTTTCCCGACCGAATCGTACGCGGGTCCGGCCGAGCGAGTACGATGCAAGCGCCCGCGAAATCGCCGACCGACTCGAATGCGGCTACAACACACTCCGACCGACTTGCACGGACACAACTCGCACCGCGCAATGGAGACGTTCCCCGGCCGGGTAAGTACGATGCGCACCGCGAGCAGTTTGACCGACTCGTGCCGTCCGGCTCGAAAGAGCTGTCGGAGCCGGACTTTGGGGGTCCGCGTCAGACCCCCCTGTACGCGTAGCCGCACGAGTCGCACACAGGGGGGACCCATGGGTCCCCCCTACCTGTGCTTGTATGGCACGATGCGCTTCAACGCGTACCCGCTGTAGGGGGCGCCCTTGTTCACCTCGCACCCATTGAGTCAATGGGAGCCCGCGTACGCGTTGTACGACCGGCTCCCATTGACTTCAATGGGAGTCCGACCGAATCGAGTCCGGGTGCATGCGTGCGCATCGTACTCATTCGGTCGGACTGCCAGAGTCCGATTCGGTCGGAATTCTCTCCGGGTCCGGCTCGGTCGGAGAGATTTCCGGCCCGAATCGGAATTGGCCCCTTGGTCTCATTTTGAATATAAAGAACTTATTAAGAATATGCGACAAGCAAGTGATGAACACTATGGAAACATTCTTCAAGATATAAGAATTGGAGTTTTGACACAACATGGAAAAGAAGTTTTACAAAGTCGGCTACTAATGAATTTGTTTCCAAATGAAAACATTGCACATGAAATAATGTACAAAACAATTGTAGAAAAAAAGTCTATAGTTTGTCTAATGTCAACACTGCAAGAGTGTTCTACATTCAATCATGAACTTTTGAAATTGGAAAAACGACCAATAGTGAAAATGGTAGCCATTGATAAAATGAAACACGAAGGAGTTACTATTCTTCTCTCAGAGAAATTAGACAACATTGGATTCTTTGGACAAGTCAGTGTCTAAGACTGCTGGTTTAGAAAAGACTTTATATGTATGTAAAAACTGTCGGATAATTTTACGATGTAATTTGGATGTAGAAAAAGGTTTAGTAAATGGAACAATGGGAAAAGTTATTGATTTTGTTAATTATCAAAACAGAGATGCAATTGCATTTTTGAAGATTAAATTTAATCAGATTGAAGAGGTAAAACAGATTGGACGTTGTGCTGTTCATTTTTTGCTTGTAAAAGACTTGTATGTTCGTAGAAAACAGTTTCCTCTTTCTTTAGCATATGCAGTAACCATTAATAAATCTCAAGGTTTAAGTGTAGACAGTGCTTTGGTAAATATTGGAAGCACAGTGTTTAAAGAAGGCATGGTATACGTTGCATTGTCTCGAGTAAGAACATTATCTGGTTTGTATTTAATTGATTTTGATGAGAAAAAGTTTAGTGCTGATGCAAATTGTGTAAGAGAGTATAATCGGTTAAGAAGACTGTATGCTCCTAACTTAGGTGAATATCCCGTATAAGAAAAGTGTGTAGTGTGTGCAAAACGAAAATATGACAAACATTCTAGTGAGGTTGAGAAAAAGAAGACAATTGAAGAGAATGATGAAGCTACAAAGAAAATGAAAATGGGCACTGTTGACCTCTGGGTAGGTCGCCCCCCCATCCGCACAGCACCACCTGTGCGTCCAGCTCCCTGCTGCTGCTGCTGATCTGAGGCCCTCCTCCACCCGCAGGCTACCACCTGCGCCTCATCCCTGGTGGCCAGTGGTAGGCCGTAGGTAGGTTCTTGTCGTTGTGAGCGTCACTGTTACTGTCTTTCCCCTCTATATTTGTGCCCCCACTGTTTTTCCACTGTTTTGCCCTTCCGTTCGGTGCCCCCACTGCTGGGACTGTTTTTCGTTCTGTGCCCCCACTGTTTTTCCACTTTTGTTCTGTGCCCCCACTGCTGTGACTGTTTTTCGTTCTGTGCCCCCACTGTTTTTCCACTGTTTTGCCCTTCCGTTCGGTGCCCCCACTGCTGTGACTGTTTTCGTTCTGTGCCCCCACTGTTTTTCCACTGTTTTTGCCCTTCCGTTCTGTGCCCCAACTGCTGTGACTGTTTTTCGTTCTGTGCCCCCACTGCTTTTCCACTGTTTTTGCCCTTCCGTTCTGTACCCCCACTGCTGTGACTGTTTTTCGTTCTGTGCCCCCACTGTTTTTCCACTGTTTTTGCCCTTCCGTTCTGTGCCCCCACTGCTGTGACTGTTTTTCGTTCTGTGCCCCCACTGTTTTTCCACAGTTTTTGCCCTTCCATTCTGTGCCCCCACTGCTGTGACTGTTTTTCGTTCTGTGCCCCCACTGTTTTTCCACTGTTTTTGCCCTTCCGTTCTGTGCCCCCACTTCTGTGACTGTTTTTCGTTCTGTGCCCCCCTGTGCCCCTTTTGATTTCTGTACCCCTTCGCCCTCCCGTTTCCCGCCGCTGTGTCCCCTGCAGCCCCGCCCCCCTCGCTGACCACTCGCGGCCCCTGCCTCCCGCCTCCCAGCTGCTCCTCCCTCCCACCTCCCCATATATGGCGGCCGGTGCGAGGCCGCGCGCAGTGGGCACGCCTAAGGTAAGCCCGTCTGCGCCCGTCCGCGCCTGGACCGCGCCCAGCGCCAGAACCCCTGGCCACCGCATCCACGACGAAGACTACCTCCGATACAACTCCAGCACCCTCATCGCTCTCAACCCAGGACGGACCTCCACCTGCTTCAAGGCCGCCCCGAAACGCACCCATGGTCCCTTCACCTGCCGGAACTGCAGCTTCACCTGCCTCGGAGAGCCCGAGACTCCCGCCAAGAAGGACCTCAACCATCTCCGGTGCATCCTACTAAACACCGGCTCCGCACGCAAACACGCCGTCGAGCTCTGGGACCTACTCGACACCTCATCACCGGACGTCGCCTTCCTGACAGAGACCTGGATGATCGAATCCTCCGCACCCGACATCGCCATAGCCATCCCCGATGGCTACAAGATCACCCGCAGAGACCGCACCAACGGAATCGGAGGAGGAATCGCCAACGTCCACAAAGACACCATCAGGGTCTCGAACAGCACCGACGACACTCTCAGCACCGCCGAGCACATGCACTTCCAGATCCACACGG
Organism: Calotriton arnoldi; assembly: GCA_963921515.1. Classification (NCBI taxonomy): domain Eukaryota; kingdom Metazoa; phylum Chordata; class Amphibia; order Caudata; family Salamandridae; genus Calotriton; species Calotriton arnoldi. Next base: position 12,571 of record CAWUFW010025907.1, on the reverse strand, counting down.
ATCCCAACACCACCGTAAGAGGCACCCTCATCTACAGACCCCCAGGACCCCGACCCCAGTTCAGCGACTCCATCGCCGACTTCATCAGCACGCATGCCCTGACCTCCACCAACTACATCCTCCTCGGAGACCTGAACTTTCACCTGGAGAACAACAACGACAGCAACTCCTCCACCCTGATCGACAACCTCGCCAACCTCGGACTGAAACAGCTCGTCACGACGCCGACCCACATCGCCGGACACACGCTCGACGCCATCTTCTCCTCAAGCTCCCACGTCTCTTTCAGCCACACCTCCGAACTCACCTGGGCCGACCACCACTGCATCCACTTCACCTTCTGGAAACCCGCCGCACACCACCGCACCCTACAGATCCCCCGCAGATGCTGGAGCAAAGTCACCGAAGACCAACTCCAGACAAACCTCGCACTCAGCCCACCCAACGACCCCTCCAACCCCGACGACGCCCGCAATATCAGACGATGGATGGACGACTGCGCCAACACCTTAGCCCCGCTGAAAAAACCAACCTACAAAGACACCAGCAAGAGAGCCAGCTGCTTCACCTCGGAACTCCTAGCATCCAAGCGCACCTGCCGGAAACTGGAGAACAAATGGCACAGCGAGGAGACGCCGGACAGCCGCGCAGCCCACAAAGACGCCATCCGCAACCACCATCACCTCATCAGGTCCGCCAAGAGGACCTCCTTCAAAGACCGCCTCGACAACAATGCACACAACAGCAAGGAGCTCTTCAGCATCGTGAAGGAACTCTCCAACCCCAGCTCCAACGCCAACGACATCCCACCGTCGCAAGCCCTGTGTGATTCCCTCGCCACCTTCTTCCACCGCAAGATCGCCGACATCCACGACAGCTTCGACTCCCGGACGACCCCAACAGGCCCCGACACATCAGACCCGCCGCACCCCATCGACCATAACCCCCTGACAGCCTGGGTCAACGTGAACACCGAGGACACAATCAAGACCATGGGCACAATCCACTCCGACTCCCCAACAGACCCTTTTCCACACCACATCTTCAACAAAGCCGGCAGCTCCATCGCACCCCACCTGCGCAACATCATCAACCTCTCCTTCGAGACCGCGACCTTCCCAGAGAGCTGGAAACACGCCGAGATCAACGCCCTACTCAAAAAACCCAAGGCGGACCCGAGCGACCTCAAGAACTTCCGGCCCATCTCCCTGCTTCCATTCCCAGCTAAGTTCATCGAGAAGATCGTCAACAGACAGCTCACCCGCTACCTCGAAGATAACAGCATCCTGGACCCCTCCCAGTCAGGATTCTGCAGCAACCACAGCACCGAGACCGCCCTCATCACCGCCACAGACGACATCAGGATCCTGCTGGACAACGGCGAGACGGCGGCCCTCATCCTCCTGGACCTCTCCTCCGCCTTCGACACTGTCTGCCACCGCACACTACGCACACGCCTCCACGACTCAGGGATCCGAGACAAGGCCCTGGATTGGACCACCTCCTTCCTTTCCGGCAGAACCCAGAGCGTCCGCCTCCCCCATTCCGATCCGAAGCCTCCAAGATCATCTGCGGCGTACCCCAGGGATCTTCCCTCAGCCCGACACTGTTCAACATCTACATGGCTCCACTCGCACGCATCGCCCAACAGCACGACCTCAACATAATCTCCTAAGCCGACGATACTCAACTGATCCTCTCCCTCACCAAGGACCCCCTCACCGCCAAATCCAACCTCCACGAAGGAATGAAAGCTTTTGCCGACTGGATGAAGTGCAGCCGACTTAAGCTGAACACAGACAAGACGGAGATCCTCATCCTCAGCTCCAACCCATCAGCCTGGGACGACTCCTGGTGGCCCTCGTCACTAGGGGCACCCCCCGACACCAACCGACCACGCACGCAACTTGGGAGTCATCCTCGACTCAACGCTCACCATGACCAAGCAAGTCAACGCAGTCTCCTCCTCCTGCTTCAACACCCTCCGCATGCTCCGCAAGATCTACAGGTGGATCCCGACAGACACGAGAAGAACAGTCACCCAGGCCCTCGTCAGCAGCAGACTCGACTACGGAAACGCCCTCTACGCAGGAGCCCCGACCAAGCTCATCAAACGACTGCAAAGAATCCAAAACGCCTCTGCACGCCTGATCCTCGACATTCCACGCCACAGCCACATCACCCCCCACCTGAAAAACCTGCACTGGCTCCCCGTCGACAAGAGAATCTCCTTCAAACTCCTAATCCACGCACACAAGGCACTCCACAAAACCGGCCCAGCGTACCTCAACAGTCGACTCTCCTTCTACGTTCCCAACCGTCAGCTCCGCTCCGCCGACCTCTCCCTGGCCACCGTCCCGCGCATCCAGAGAACCACCACCGGAGGCAGATCCTTCTCTCACCGTGCCGCCAAGATCTGGAACACCCTTCCCCTCAACCTACGACAGACCCAAGACCTACTGACCTTCAGGAGACGACTCAAGACCTGGCTATTCGACCAGTAGCGGCAACACCCCCCCTCCTGTCCCTCAGCGCCTTGAGACCCTTGCGGGTAAGTAGTGCGCTTTACAAATCTTGTGATTGATTGATTGATTGATGATATTGTAGGATACCAGTTAGAAAAAAGTTCAGGTATCAACTGCTATGCTAATGTAATTGTGAAAGTTGTGTTTTATCTGGAAGATCTTCATCTTCAAATTATGGAAAATCGAGAAAAAAGATTTTGTTCTTTACTACATAATGTTTTTCAAAAGTTGGTAACTGATAGAAGTAAAATCCATACAACTTTTGGCATTCGCCTTCTTTTTGGATATATGTACTGGTTCTTCACAATTTACACTTAATATACAACAAGATGCACAAGAATTCCTTATGTTTATGCTTGGTGTATTGGAAGATGAAGGAATAGAAATTGAAAATGTATTTGGACTAAGTTACAGATGGAATCATAAATGTGAAGAGTGTTCATTTTCTTCCACCACTGGAATAGATACTGAACGATTCATATACTTGACGATACCAGATAGCAAATCAGTATCTTTTAACAAATTAGTAAAAACAGCTAATCAAAATATGAAATGCTCCCATTGTAAATCAGAAATGTTGTCAATATTATATGTAGAAAGATTTGGAAAATATGTTATCTTAATGCTTCAACGTTGTAGAGCAAATGGAAGAAAATTGGAAACAAAAATAAAAAATTTTGTAGCAAGTTAAGTGTCAATTTCAGGAAGAACTTTTAAAGCAGTGGCTGTTATATTCCATAATGGACCTACTACAACATCTGGACACTATACTGTGTATTTAAAGTGCAATAAAGGATGGACACATTGCAATGATGCCCATTTGCAATTTAAATGTAGGTTGCCTTTCGAATTACCAGATTCATATCTGATATTTTTGATGCCAAAGTTTTGAAAACATCATTCGGCCTATTGGGAAGATGTAAACACTTATAAATGAGTTTATTTTGGATATTTTCAATGGAAATTGATTTGGAAATATCATTCGGCCTATTGGGAAGATGTGAAAAATTACTGTTTGGATTATTGTTTTTTGCTAATTGTTATTGCATTTGCAAAATTGTGTTTGAAAGAAATTGTTTATATTTTTGATCTTTATATTATATGTGATGTAAATGAAAATGTATATTTCAGAATTGTACTTCAGAGAAAGAAATGATTTATTGTACGGGAAAAATATAATTTAGAAACTGTACATAGGTGAACAGATAGTTGAACTTGTAAATATTAGCAATACAGATTTGTTTTTTTTTACAATCTCATTGATTGTATTTTTTTCCCTCTGTTACATGATGATCAACATTGAAATCACTGTGAATGGTGATATTCAATGGAATCTGAGAACAGCAAAAATGGGAAACTGAATATGTTATGTAATTCTAAAAGTATGTTGTGTTCTTAAAACTATAATACTATAAGCAATAACAGTTTTTCTTCTTTTTTTACAGAAAGTAATACTAAAGCTTGAAAAGATTTTAAATTCAGTTTAGAATAAAACTACTGTAAAATAGTTTCAATGAGTTTGGTATCTACTTTAATAAAGAAGGTAAGATGAAATAATGTAGTAAGCATAATAATATGAAGTAATGTTTACAGTCACTTTTATTGCAGTCATCCATTTTTTTAAACACTACCCATGCACTGATCTAGACCATTAGGCATTATTTCCACACTCCTGCCATCACCCATTCACTATCAATGTATTTCTTCAATCACCTAGCCTGTATTCATACAGTTATAAGATCGCCCAGACACTACCTATGTACTTTTCAAATCACCCAGGTACTATCTGTATACTCATGCAATCAGCTACACATTATCATTATACTCTTCCAATCATCCAGGTAGTAGATATACACTACTCTAATCCCCTAAACATTATCCCTGCACTGATGTAATCACCTAGACACTACCCTTGCAGTCTTTCAATCATCCAGGCAGTATCTATACAATGCTTTATTCATTCAGGCAGCACAGATACACTTTTAAAATCACCCAAGCTCTATTTATATAGTCCTCCGATCACCCAGGTACTACTTGTGTACTCCTCTAATCACCCAGTCAGAATGCTTAAAGTTTTAAAATCACTCAGGCGCTACCTATGTACTCCTCCAATCACCCAGGCCCTACCTCTACACTCTTGCAATCAGCAAGACATTACCCCTAAACTCATGCAATTACCAAGGTATTAACTATGCATTCCTCTAATCCCCCAGACATTACGCCTGCACTCATGCACTCACTTAGGTATAAGCCATGCACTCCTGCAATGCCACAGACATTCCTCTGCACTCAAGCAATCATTTAGGCATTACACATGCACTCTTCCAATAACCCTGATATTACCCCTGCACTCATACAATCACCCAGGCATTACCCATGCACTCCTTCAATCACTCAGGCAGTATCGGTGCATTTATAAAATTAACCAGGCACTACCTATGCACTTAAGCAATCATACAGGCATTACCCTCGCACTCCTCCAATCATCCAGCCAGTAGTCATGCACTTAAAAAATTACCCAGACACTACTTATACACTTTGCAATCACCCTCACACTACGAATTCAGTCATGCAACAACACAGACATTACTTTTGCACTCTTGCAATCAGCCATACATTTCTCATGCACTCCTTCAATTAACTACACATTACCCATGTACTCATACAATCACTTAGGCATTACCTATCCACTCTTTCAATGACCCAGACATTACCCCTGCACTCATGCAATCACACAGACCCCATCCATGCACTCTTCCAATCGACCAGCCACTCCCCATGCAGTTATAAAATCACAGAAGCACTACCTATGCACTCGTCTAATCACTCAAACACTACCCATGCACTCGTTCATTCACCCAGACATTACCCCTCCATTCATGCAATCACCCACGCATTATCCACGCACTCCTTCAATCTCTCAGACAGTGACCATGCAGTCTTCCAATCATCCAGGCACTACCTATGCACTCATGCAATAACCCAAGCACTACCCATGCACTCCTCCATGCACCCAGGCACTACATATGCACTTATGCAATCACTCAAGCACTACCCATGCACTCATACATGCACTCACGCACTTCTGCTGCACTTATGCAATCACTCACGCACTACCCATGCAGTCTTCCAATCATCCAGACACTACCCTTACACTCATGCAATCACCCAGGTACTTCTTATGCACTCCTCCAATTACCCAGAAACTACCCATGCACTCCTCCATGCACCAAGGCACTACCCACGCACTCTTCCATGCACCCAGGCATTACCCATGCACTCCTTCAATCACTCAGGCTGTTGTGTAGTTCCTATATTACCTATAAAGGGTCTGCACGTTCGGATAACATAAACTGTGGGTTTGGTGGCGGACGGATTCCGAGCACCCCCACCGGATACGTTAGCCTGTGTGTATTAACTATCTCACAGTGCCACTAGAGTCTCCTCTTATCGGGGAGAGAATAGTTCTTGGCAATCTCAGAGCATGACAACCCTGATCCCCCAGGATCGTGGAAACAATATACTACCTTGCGCTCAGTCATTCGTGCTCACTTAGTTTGTCTCAGAGAGTTACACAGAATAAACAGGCTGGGCGTTTCAATAAGTATTTATTGAACAGTTGTTATTCTAGTGTATAATAGATGGGCTGCAACAACCATTAGACAGTAGCAGAGATATATGATTAGCAGTACTATGAAAGTAAAAGGATGGTATAGTTCTACCATCTTGCAGAAATCATGAAAACATAAAACACATGATAAAAATGCGTACTCCTACGACGTCTCCCTAACTAGATGTACCTAAATGTACCTAGCATCTGTGTAGGTGTTATGCCAAGAATCCCTCTAGAATCTAGTCCACCCCATTACCTGAGAGTTTAGAGAATGTGGGACCCCGTCCTGGTCTCGAGTTGGACACCCTGCAAGGGATGTTAGACCACTGCTATCTGGAGGGTCTGCATGCAGGAACCTCAGCGTCTCTGGTCAGTGTGTCAGCCGCGAAGTCACGGTCTCCTCTATCTTCCTAAGCAAGATGTGCTGTATATATACCCATCGTTCTCTCCAGGGGTCCTACCTTGCTGTGTTACTGTGTTGGCCTAAAGGATGACGTTGGGCCTGAACTTTATACAGACATATTATACAGGAGATGATAATCCTACAATTAGTCCTGCTGTGCTTCCAAGAAGCCTCATGCATAATGAATGAGAATTGAACCAGGGAAAAACCCGAGTTCTGAATGCAGTGTAATATCTAGGTAAAAGGTCAGTGCCTAAGAACCGTTATGTATGTAACGTAGGGACGGATGTAGGTGAAAGGTTGTGATGTTACCTGCGCCTATATAGGGTACCTATATGGAATATGACAAGGCAGTACCCATGCACTCGTCCAATTACCCAAACATTAGCCATGCACTTCTCCAATCATCCAGACATTACCTCTACACTCATACAATCACCCAAGCATTACCAATGCACTCCTCCAATCACTCAGGCAGTACCCATCCACTCCACCAATCATCAAGGCACTACGCATGCACTGCTCCAATCACCCAGGCATTACCCATGCACTCCTACAATTGCTCTAGCATTACTCATGCAGTTACAAAATCACCCATGCATTACCAATCCACACCTTTTATCACTCAGGCAGTACCCATGCACTCCTGCAAACACCCAGACATTACTCCTACACTCTTGCAATCACCCAGGTATTACCCATGCACTCCGTCAATCATCCAGACATTACTCCTACACTTATGGAATCACCCAGGTATTAGCCATACAGTTCTGCAATCACCCAGGCACTACCTATGCACTCATGCAATCACCCAGACATTACTTATGCACTCTTTCAATCATTTACGCAGTACCCATGCACTCCTCCAGTCACCTAGACATTACCCTTGCCCTCATGCAATCACTGAGGCACTACCCATGCACTCATGCAATCACTCAGGCATAACCCATGCATTTCTTCAATCACTCAGGCAGTTTCCATCCACTCCTCCATTCACCCAGACATTACCGCTGCATTCATGCAATCACCTAGGCATTACCCATGCACTCATGCAATAAGCCAGGCACTACCCATGCAGTCATGCAATCACTAAGGCACTACTGCTGCACTCATTCATTCCCTCAAAATCTATCTGTGCACTCATCCAATGACTCAGGAAATACTGATGCACTCATTCATTCACTCAGACACTACTTATTCACTGATACAATGACTCAGACATTATCCTTGCACTCATTCATACAACACATACAAGCTTGTCTATTTTTAACCAATTAGGCGGTTCAAAAAAGAACCATTTTTTTTTTCTTTTTGAATTGTTTTGTGTTTTTTGAACTCTTTTATTGAATTTTGGTGTTTTCTTAAAAAAACAAGGAAATGAACTAAAAAAACTTTTCAAAACATTTTGCAATTAGAAACTCATTGAAAAAAGAAACAAAAAAAAAAATTAACACAATGATTGTTTGCAGCAAAAACAATAGCTGCATCAGATTGCTCGCCTGCACAAAGATGTTTCTTGCACTTTATGCAGTGCTGTTCTAGTCCTCCATACTCTGGAACAATTTGTGAAGATGTAGTAGATCCTGCAGAAGTACTAGGTCCTGCGACCTGATCATCTTGCTGAGACTGTTCCATTTGGCGCCAATGTTGTTCACGCACAAGACGGTTTGGGTGCATGGTCTGAAGGTGTTTTAGCAGTGATGAAGTGCCGCAGGAGTACTTCTTTTCAGAACCATGAGATAGGATGTTTTTGCAAATAGTACAGGTGACTTTACGAGCATTCACCATTTTTTCTCCTTCTGGGATAGAAAAGAAAGCCCACACAATACTTTCCTTCCTTTTCTTAATTGGTTCTTCCAATCCCTCTTCATCTACAGGAATATCCCGAGCTGGATTTTGAGATGCCATTTCCTTTGTTTAGAAAAAAACACCAAAAAAATCAAGCAAAGAGGATGATGTCATCAGTGATGTCATTTGAGATGTCATCAGTGATGTCAACAGTGATGTCACTGACCATGTCATGAGTGATGTAATATGTGACGTCATCAGCAGTGCATTGCGGGGGCGCGAGTTATAGTTACCTCAACTAACTATAACGGCCGAAATTCTCTGGTTTTGTATGAGTGAAATGTCCAACTAACTATAACGTCCCTGAAACCTATGTTTTTTTCAGTGAATTTCTATGGTTGTTTAAATGCTAATTTCTAACTGTAACGTCCCTGAAACCTATGGTTTTTTCAGTGAATCTATATATATATATATATATATATATAGTAAATGACTGACAATGATATGTAAAAACTGGTTGATATCAACAATCCTATAATTTTGGGTGGGGATTTTAATGTAGTTATAAATCCAGTCCAAGACACAATATCTAGGAGAGAAACTGCTGCGACACCTAGTATGAGCACTGCTCTGAAACAACTGATGGCTGACATTGGCCTCACAGATATTTGGAGGCTGATGGGGTGTAAGGCAGGGACGGCAGGGGGAAAGTTTACCTTTCATAATAAAAAATGCAGTCATCGATCCAGAATAAACTTCTTCCTTATGGACTCAGCCAGTAGTAAGAACACTACCAGAGACACCCACATCCCGGAACATCTTTCTTACCATTCCGCAGTTATCCTAGAGATTACCCTCAAGAAAAGACCTCTTTCTCATAGGTGGACTTTAAATCATTCTCTACTTCTAGAACCACATGAATTGGAGAAGTTGAAAACCGCCACCAACTACTTCTTTCTTTCTAATTTGGATTCAGCCCCCTCCATACTGTATGGGACACGTACAAGGCCTTCCTCAGAGGTATTTTAACTGGCCTGACTGTTGCACAAAATAGGGTAGTTAGGGAAGATATTAAAAAACTTGAAGCTGCAGTACATACCCACCAGCTGGAATTTGAACAAACCCCTAACAATCCAAACGTAGATCAAATCGAACAAAAGTTGCAATCATCAAGATCGGAGCGTGCCGATTACCTTGAAGCAATCATTAGGAGGAAATGGGAAACTAGCAGGCTGTCGCACCATGAATATGAGAGGGGTGCAGTAAATTGCTTTCCTGGAAGACTAAGGCCAACAAGTCAAGGAATCTAATTAAAGATCTTAGGTGTCAAAACTCAGGCAATATAATCTCAGACGAGGAGGGGATCGAGAACGCATTTGCCCAGTTTTTCCAAGACCTCTATACAGAGGATGTGATGGTGGGTGAAGAACAAATCAGGGACTTTCTTCAAGACTTGAAGCTTCCATCCCTATAGGGCATTGAGAAAGACAACCTAAATAGCCCCATTAGTCTTGAGGAAATGCTTCAAATCATTAGCGGCCTATAAAAAGGAAAAGCTGCAGGCCCCGATTCCCTCCCAAATGAGATTTATATCATATTGAAGGACAAGCTTTCCCCGATATTGCTACAGCTTTTTAACTCTGCTTTTATTTGCAGACAGAGTCTCCTGTTATCCTGGGATGTTGCCACCATAACTATACTCCTTAAACAAAATAAAAATCCTAGGGCCTGCGAATCATATAGACCCATCTCCCTCCTTAACAGTGATTATAAAATATATACCCAGATTCTAACAAAATGACTGGACAGGGTAGCAGGAAGCCTAATCCACACTGACCAAAAAGGCTTTATGAAGGGGAGACAACTCCATGAGTTAACCCACAAATTAATAGGTGCAATTGATCTGGCGAGCGAATATGGGAACCCATTAACAGTGATGACCCATGATGCTACCAAGGCTTTCGACAGGGTTAGCTGGCCGTTCCTGTATAAGATGATCCAACATTTTAACTTAGGAGAAGTCTTCTTGGCAGCAATCAAGGCACTATATGAAAACCCATCGGCGAAGGTCTTAGTGAATGGGAACCTCACTAAGTTAATAAACATCGGTAGGGGGAACAGACAGGGATGACCCCTTTCCCCCTCCTGTTTAGCATCTACATTGATCCACTTGCTTGCAAATTAAGGGCATGCCGGAACATCTACCCCTTTATTTGTAATAGCTGGTCAAAAAAAATTGGGTTGTATGCAGATGACCTGATGATCTTTACAGGCAGGAGACTTGCCTAATTCTCTTTCTGCAATCTGGGAGACTTTGGAAAGTTTTGAAAAGGTATATGGGTACTCCATTAACCAGCAAAAAATAGAGTTAATGCAGTGGAACACCCAGTATATGAGTGACTTAACAAGACAAGAAAGAAAATATTTGAGGGTCCAAATAGTATACAATTTGGAGAAACTAGCCCAGTTGAACTTTGATAAGGCAGTTACAGGTATAAAAAACAGCCACAGGCCTGGGGAACACTCCCATTGTCCTTTCTAGGTAAATCTAATCTATTGAAAATGTCAATCCTCCCGAGGTTCGCCTTTCTGTTTAATGCTAGCCCATTAGAATTTAAGAGGGTTTGGTTCAAGAAAGTGCAAGGGGAGTTTACTAGCTTTAACTGGGGAAACAAAAGTCCTAGAATTTCCTGGAAGAAGCTTTGAAGAAAGAAAGAACATGGCTGTATTGCTAGTCCAGATCTGTAACAGTACTACCGTGCCTTTCATTTGAAGAACTTTCAACAGCTTCTAATGGGTAGTGCTTGTCTGTCTCCATTTTTTTGAGCTCTTACGGCAATCCCCCCCAGACCAAGCTGACTTTTTCCTCCTTAAATTTGGCCTTCCCAGATTTTTCCAAAAAGTCAGGCTAAAAATCCTCATAGGTACATCTAAGATCTGGGACACCATTAGGGAGTAGGCGCACATACACTTTGAATACACAGGAGCGATCACGGCTCAGCGCCTCCCAAAACCGTCATGAGGACTCTGCCGGACCTCCATATTTGGACCGCGTTATCGCACCAGGCAGGTCAGGCATTTTCTTACATAGCGGGAGTAAACGACATCGGAAATACAGCTAATTACTAAATTACAGCTCACCACTTACACCTGCATAAGATTAAGAACGCACATGCGCTATATAAGCGAGATCACCCCCGCTCTCATTCACCGACAAGGGGTTGAGCCGTGCAGACATAGGTGCAAGGAGCAGTGAACTACCAGTTACAGTAAGAGAGTGTGTGTGTGCAAGAAAGAACGACCTGGGGCATTACCTTGGGGACCTTTGCGCCCTTCTGACAGATCCTTGTTTTATCTGAATTAGACTAATACAGCTGTGGACTGTTGTGTGAAAGTTTGACGCTACCTTTCTGAAATAATGTTCTTCCTTCTGACAGTATTTTCTTCTTGTTGACAGCCAGCAACCTCATAGGTTCACCGTCCACGGCCTCCTATGGGGCTAGTAGATGCCCCACTAGGGTAAGAAATACGGGACAAAATTCCCATAGATTTTAACGAGTGTTGTGCACTGATGCCTGACACATTAATAGCACACCATAGCCACTCACCGTAGAATATACGTGTGTTTGGCTGTTCGAATTGTGTATGACCATTTTTGTCGTATTATACTACACAAAGTTTTCTTTTCTTTTTTCCTTTCACTTTACAGGTTTGGAATTTTTATCTCCTGAAGGTTGAGGGTGACAAAAACTTTTTACCCCACCCAGTGGATTCCCTTTCCCATAGATTTGGTAAGGGTGGAGCCTTTAGTAGTTTTTGTAAGTCCTGATGAAAGCCATGGACCCGACTGGGCCGGTAGGCAGAAACATGTCGACTTTATACACGGCGGTGGGAGGATAATTATTCCCTCATATACACCGCACTTTTGGTTTTAAAGACCATACAGATACCATCCAAATTAAAACATAATTTGTTATCTGTAATGGTATTTTAATTTCACAATTTCTCTTTAAGGGCCCCCACTTAGTTTTAGAAGTGCATCCCTGTCGTCAGGTGTATGCCCGCCCCTTATCAAACCAAGGTTTTAGGGGGCGAGGACTGGTCAATGATGAAGCATGACACCAGGTGGTGTGTGAGACCAGTCTTTCACTTTTTGTGAGTTGCCAGTATATACATCACAAATTTAGAGACATCTAGGTCAGTACACTAGGAGCGGCTTGTGTTTAAATGTCACTGACCATG